>JADBJO010022323.1:18086-28131 GCA_016801955.1 Conus betulinus | reverse complement strand
TTTTTTTTTTTCCCTCTTTTTTTGGAGCAGAGGAAGGGGCAGGGGTACTAAAGAAGCCTGCTAGAGAAATACGTACATATAGATGTATATGTACATATTTGTCTCTGGTGTAACCATTGCCATTCATTCTGCGCATGATTCCCTATTCTGGTGATTCATCAGTCAGGGTGATGGTTCCCGGGAATCAGAGTTGCTGGCTACCTTCTGTTGTGTTCATAGATGGATGCAGTTGAAGGAGTTGTTGTGCATCCTGGAACCAGTGTGCAGGGGACATTTATCTTTTTCATGACATGATTGTGAGGAAAGAGAACTGGAGGTATCCGTGGATTGGTCATTGGCCAGCTGGGGGGACAGATTGTTCATGTGTCTGGGAAAGGTCATTTGAACAAGAAGTGTTTTACTGCTCTTGTTCTTGCCCTTGATTCCCAGGCCAGCCCAGGTGAAACTGGCTCAGGCTAGGTGGTCAAAGTGAGGTTGACCCTTCCCGACCCTACCCTAACCCTACCCCATGGCCAGGACATAGGCCTAGGCCAGCTAAGGCCCAGGCCAGCCTTGGGCAATCTGGCCCAAGCTAGGTGGCCCAAGCCAGATTGACCCTCCCGACCCTCACTGACCTTCACCTGGCCCTACCCTATCCCAGGCCATACTGGCCCAGGCCACCACTACTCTACCACGACACCACCACCACACCACACCACCACCACTACCACCACTACCACCACACACACCACACCACACCCACCACCATACCACTACAACCACACACAACCTCACCATAACCACACCACCACCACACCACACCACCACCACATCGTACCACCAGCACCACCACAACAACATAAACACGACCACCACACTGCACCACCTCCATACCACCACACTACACCACCACCATACCACCACACCACACACACCACCACACCATCACCACCACCCACTAACACAACCACCACAACACCATGAAAACACACAACTACCACAGCACCATCAACACGACCACCACACCACCACCACTACCACCACCATCCCACTACCATTACCACCACACGTACACCCTCCAACACCATACCACTAGCATAACAATCACAACTCCACCACCACACCAACAACGACCCCCCCCCCCCCCCCCAGGATCATCGTCTTCTCTCCCTTGGTTGGGCGTTTCCTTCATCGCCAGGGTTCCATGTAGTATAGTATTCTATTTCTTTTTAGGGCTCGTTGTCCTCTTTCCCAGTGTTTTGTGTCTTCAAATTTTCCAGGGTTTGGTGTACTTTTCTTTCCCAGGACTTGGTGACTTCTTCTTTTCCAGCTTTTATTGTTTTCTTTCCCAGGGTTTAATGCCTGTGTCTTTCCTAGTTACAGTCTTCTTTTGTATGACTGCCATGGATGCTCTTGTTTCCTATGGCAGTCTTCTGTTGAACAAGGATACAAAACAGTAGGCACCCGAGTGGATGGTTCAGGAAAGTATCAAACGACCCCTCCAATTATGTCGCAGGCCTCATGTTTCCGGGATCTGGAACATGGACGCATGTTTTCAGATCTTTGGGTTTTGCTGCAGAGCAGCATAGGAAGTGTTTGATCCTGTTCCAGAACTATTGCCTTTGTGCGCACCTGGTTCCTCCTTGTCTGAGTAGACCGCATTCCACAGAAAGACTGACATGGCATTTAGGAGCCTGCATGCGGATCCTTTTATAAGGACTCAGCAACTTTTTTCCACATGAAGTAATGGAGAAGGAGGGTAGCTCTTGCTCCCCCCCGTGATGAAATAAATACACATGTATTACTGTTCACTGTTCTCTGTCTCATTTAAGATCCCCTTTCTTCCACAGAATTTACGGTCCTGTTTCTATCCTTGGTGGTCAAGGTGAGGTTGACCCTTCCCGTATAGCTTAGTGTTCTCCTTTCATTGGGTTTAGCTTTCCTTCTCTTTCGTCTACTTTCATACAGTATTTATAATTCTTTCCTAGAATTAAATATCTTTTCAGAGAACGTTTTTCACAGGGGGTAGAATTTCGTAAGGGTTAGGGTCCTCTTCTTTCAGAGAGCTAGTGTTCTTTTCTTTCATAGGGGTTAGAGTCCTCTTTCTTTCACAGGGCTAGTGTTGTCTCCTGTCATGGGGGTTAGCGTCCTCTTTTCACAAGGGCTAGTGTTCTCTCCTTTTATTGGTTTTTGCTTCCTCTTCTTTCACAGAGGGTAGTGTTTTCTTGTTCTCTCCTTTTATAGGGGTTAGCGTCCTCTTCTGTCACAGGAGCTATTGTTTTCTCTTCTTCTTTGGGCTAGTGTTCATTCCTTTCATAGATGTTAGAGTCTTCTTTCAGAGGAGCTAGTGTTCACTCCTTTCATAGGGGTTAGCATCCTCATCTTTCGCAGGGCTAGTGTTATCTCCTTTCATATGGGCTAGCATCCTCGTTTTTCACATGGGCTCGTGGTTTCGCCTTTCATAGATTCAGTGTAGTGTTCATTCTTGATGTGTAGTGTCCCCTTCTTTAAAATTATGCTCCTTCTTTCGTATGGTTGTTATGTCCAATCTTGCTTTTTTGATGACTCTTTGTGTTGTGTTCTTTCATATGGACTGTTGTCTTTTATTGATGTTTCTGTCATCTTCTTTTCTATGGTCTGTTGTTCTCTCACAGGTGGAATGCCTTTCTTGCAGACGGTTTATTTAGTATCCTCTTTACATATGGCCTTTTCCTGATGACTTAGTGTGTCTCTTTTTGTAGAGTTCAGTGTCCTTTCGACCTGTGTATTGTTCTTAGCTCTAGGGTTTAGTATTACCTTTTCACAGAGTTCTATGTGTTTCTCTGATAGAGTTCGCCGTACTTTCATGGCTTTTGTATCCTCTTTCGCACGATTCAGTGCCTTTGTGATTATATGATTGGAACTATTCTTTTACAGAATTTAGTATATTTTTATTTCTCACAGAATTACGTCGTCGTACGTCGACTTCTCCATTCTTATGGTTTAATGCATTCTTTTCTGGAATTTAGTTATTCATAGGTGATAATGTCTTCTTTCTTGGTGTTTAGTTAGAATTTTTCTTCGTAAGTATTTCAACTCGGTTTTTTTTTTTGTGGCAGGACCAAACAGGAAGCCGTGCCAGTCTGCCAGACGACCATCAGGATCGCAGACCAGAGAAAAGGTGCGCCACTTCTTGATAAAGTAGTTAATTCGAATGTTGTAATAGTTGCAGAACTGTTACATTTTTTCATTTTGTTCCCCAGTTTAGTATGTACTTGGAACATCAGTCATATTGTTTTTGACAATCAAGATTCTTAAAAGGGTGTGTAACGGATATTATATTATGACCATCATGGCATTGATCTTTGTCCTTTTTCGTTCTCAGGTGTGTGTATCCCTACGGTGAAGCAGATTTTTTGTCTTAAAAGGGTTTTTAGAAACATTGTTTACAATTTACCATACATCCCAGCTTTCACTAGAGGTTCTTTTGTTTGTGGGGCAGACAAATTTCTTCGACAAAAAATATCGTTTTAACTGTCCACATTTTAAAGCAAGGTATCCGAATTTCCGCAGGATGATACAAAATATTTTTATAGGAATTTTACGGATGTTGAAAACATTGTTCGCATTTCGATGTTCAACTCTGATGGCCCTTTTCTCATAACGTTTGGTTCCCCATTCTTCGCAGCAGAGAGCAGCCATGTTTTGCTTTATTCCAGGCACCTAGCAGAGAACAACCGTGTTTTGCTTTATTCCAGGTACCCAGCAGAGATCAAGTGTGTTTTTTCTGTTTCTTTTTCCCAGGTACCCAGCAGAGAACACCTGTTTTTTCTGTTTTATTCCAGGTACCCAGCAGAGAACAAGTGTGGTTTGTTTCTATTCCAGGTACAGCTGAGAACGAGTGTGTGTTGCTTCTGTTCCAGGTACCCAGCTGAGAACAAGTGTGTTCTGCTTTATTCCAGGCACCCAGTAGAGGACAAGCTTGTTTTGCTTTATTCCAAGTGAAACAGCAGAGGACAAGTGTGTTTTGCTTTTTATCAGGTATACATCAGAGGACAGTTGTTTTGTTGTTTTTTTTTATTTCCAGGTACACAACACAGGACAGACGTGTTTTGCTTTATTCCAGGTACACAACAGAGGACAGCCGTGTTTTGCTTTATTCCAGGTACACAAATAGAAAACAACTACGTTTTGCTTTATTCCAGGTACACAACAGAGAACAACTGTGTGTTGCATTAATCCAGGTACGCAACAGAGAACATCCGTTTTTTCTGCTTTATTCCAGGAACATAACAGAGAACAGCCGTGTTTGGCTTTATTCCAGGTACACAACTGAGGACAACTGTGTTTTGCTTTATTGCAGGTACACAACAGAGAACAACTGTGTTTTGCTTTATTCAAGGTACACAACAGAGAACAACTGTGTTTGCTTTGTTCAAGGTGACGCTGCAGAGGACAACTACGCTCTGCTTTATTCAAGGCAAACGCAACAAATCACGTGTTTAACTCGGTGAAAGACCTTTCACGCTTTGATCACTTGGACACATATGATTTATTTAGGTGTTGCTGACTTTTACAATCCATTTCTTGCCAGCTTTAGGGCTAATAGAAATGATATGCCTGATATTATAGTACACTAAGTAGAAATTAACAAGCATGTTGCTGTCCAGTTTTTGCTATGGCCTACGTTTGGTACGCCATTGCAAATATTATAGCAGCGTAATGTGCTGTGAAGGATTTATGATGTGCCAGGTGTTTTTTTTTTTTAATATATGTGTGTACACATGGTATTGTTGTCAGAGACAGTATGAATAGAAAGATAACTGTAAGGGTTTCTATGAGTATGTCCTTCATGAAATAATGTTCATGAGGAATGTCTGCATGAGTGTTACATTTCTCTCTCTCTCTCTCTCTCTCTCTCTCTCTCTCTCTCTCTCTCTCTCTCTCTCACCCACACACACATACACACACATACATACACATACACACTCTCTCTCTCTCTCTCTCTCTCTCTCTCTCTCTCTCTCTGTTAGTGCATCAGGTATATAGTGGGGGACGGGGAGGGGGGAGGGGGCAACATAAATGACTGGGATTCCCGTTGGTTTTGCATGTTAATTTTTTGCAGCTATTATGAATGTGTTTTTAGCATTGCCAGGAAGTCGAAAAATGTCTCCATTTTTTTTTTCTGTGGGCCTTCAGTAAACTTGACACAGCCTCAAGGCTGAAAGGTCATGTTTGACCCAACATACAGTATTTATCACGCTTTGTTTCGGCGTGTGGAGTGCCAGAATGTTACATTGTGTTTTCTAAAGTGTTTCCGACAAATATTCAATCTGAACTAACAGTGTCTTCATTGCAGATTATCTGTTTATCCTGTTTGTGATCATACAACTAACTTCTTGTTGACCTTTGCAGCCACGACCCATTCAGACCAGCATATAATACTGAGATCTCACTTTCTCCTCTTCAGGAAGATGCAATGGTGATCCATATCAGCTAACGTTTGCGTGATAGTTAAGGCCTTAGAAATAAGAAATAAACATCCACATAACCCTCAATTTCGTGTGTTGCAGATTGAAGTGCATAAGCCATTAGGAGCAGTCACACAAGATGGAGCCCAGAACCAGTAAGAAACCAAGACCAGAAACTGATTTCAAACTGTACATTCAGTGTCAGGAGCCTGGCACCGGTGTCATAGTGTCTGAACCATCAGAGGAACCCTACTCAAAGTAGCTCCAGTTTGTGCACGAAAGAGGACAGCATGGAGATGCTGATCATGCACAGATCAGTGGGCGATTGCATGGGTACACTGCCTCCAATCCACAAGATATGAAAGCAAAGTGGCACAGAACATGTTATGGATCTTCTTGTCACAGTGGTCACCTTGAGCATGCCAAGGCACGAAACCAGAAGGGCTACCGAGAGGGAGAGAGTCAGCATGTACAGAAGAGGCGTGGGCGGCCTTCTTCTGCAGCCGCTATAGTGTGTCAGACTCTGCTGAAAGTGAGACTCTTCAGTCCACACGTATGTGAATCACATGTGTGCTTCTCTGTACATGCAGAGGTGTGTGTGTGTGTGTGTGTGTGTGTGTGTGTGTTTGGTATGAATGAGACTATCCTTAATGCCAGATACTGGTCTGAACTTTGTACCACTGTATGAGTTATGCCTTTCCTTGATAGGCCATTGCAAATATTACAGCAACATACCCTGTTGTAGAGAGTCCATGGGTGATAAACATGTTTTCTTTATATATGTGTGCAGTATATGTGCTCGTGTACCAGTTCCTGTGAACCTTGTTCAATGTTTAATGTGAGCGAGATTGTTGTCGTTATTGTTATGTTAATCTTATCAAATTTGGAAGAAAATTGATTTCCAAACATATCTGATGTCCTGTGGGCTGGAAATGCGTGATCTCAAATATCATTTCTTTGTTTTTAATGTCTAGTGTCAGTTTGGTTTTTATTTAAAAGATTACTGGTTACTGTCGAATATCTGCAAGGGCCTATCACTGATACGCCTTTGCAAATATTACAGTAAAACAAGATGCTGTTACTACTCCCGAACAAATAGGTTTTTTGTTTTGGTCCGTGTTTGGAAGTGCATGTCTGTAAAGTGTGTGTGTGTGTGTATTCAGTATGAATGAGACTTGTTCTTTCAGATGGGTGGTTTGGTTACTAGTCCTAATGACAATTTGTATTTGCTTATCCCTAATGTCAGATACTTTAGTAATCTTTGTGCCACTATATGAGCTACGCTGCTGTCTCATCTTTGCAATGGCCTATCCTTGGTACGCCATTGCAAATATGACAGCAACATAGCCTGTTTTAAAGAGTCCATGATGAGCATGTTTTCTTCATATCAATGTGTGCATTATATGTGCTAGTGTACGTGTCTGTGCGAACCTTGTTCTGTATGTGTTGTGTGAGTGGGATTGTTTACCGTTTTGTTATAACAATTGTATCAAATGTTGAAGAAATGGATTTCTAAAACATATCAGCCGATGTCCTGTGGGTTGGAATGTGTGATCTCAACGATTATTTTTTTTCCCATTTCAATGACTGGTGTTAATTTGGTCTTTATATCAAAGATAAATGGAATTAGTGTGAAATATCTGCAAGGGCCTATCACTGACACGCCATTGCAAATATTACAGTAAAGCAGCATGCTGTGATTACTCCTTGACAAATAGGTTGTTTTTGCTTTGTCTGTGTTTGGACATTCAGGTGTGCTTATCTGCACGTGCAGAGGTGTGTGTGTGTGTGTGTGTGTGTGTGTGTGTGTGTGTTCGGTATGAATGAGACTATCTGTAATGCCAGATACTGGTGTGAACTTTGTACTACTGTGTGAGTTATTATGCTTTCCTTGGTAGGCCATTGCAAATATTACAGCAACATACCCTGTCGTGATGAGTCCATGGGTGATAAACATGTTTTTTTCATATCTATGTGTGCAGTATATGTGCTCGTGTACCCGTCTCTGTGAACCTTGTTCTATGTGTTTGGTGTGAGCAAGATTGTTTTTTTCACTATTATTATGTTAATCTTATCAAATTTGGAAGAAAATTGATTTCCGAAACCTATCTGATGACCTGTGGGCTGGAATTGTTTGATCTCCAATATCATTTGTTTACTTTTAATGTCTGGTGTCAGTTTGGTCTTTATTTCAAAGATTAATGGTTTTACTGTCAAATATTTGCAAGGGCCTATCACTGATACTCCTTTGCAAATGTTACAGGAAAACAAGATGCTGTTACTACTCCCGAACAAAGGTTGTTTTTTTGTCTGTTCAGTGTTTGGAAGTGCATGACTGTAAATCAAACACGTGCAGACGCATGTGTGTGCGTGTGTGTTTGGGTTGGGGTGGGGGCTGCGTGTGGGTGTGGGTGGGTGTGGATGTACGTATCTGCATGTATTCGATATGAATGAGACTTGTTCTTTCTTTCGGAGGGATGGTTTGGTTATTAGTCCTAATGACAATTTGTATTTGCTTATCCTTAACACCAGATACTTTAGTAATCTTTGTGCCACTATATGAACTATGCGGCTGTCTCATCTTTGCAATGGCCTATCTTTGGTGCGCCATTGCAATTATGACAGTAACATAGCCTTTTTTAAAAGTCCATGATAAGCATGTTTTCTTCAAATCGATGTGTGCATTATATGTGCTAGTGTACGTGTCTGTGCGAACCTTGTTCTGCATATGTGGTGTGAGTGGGATTGTTGACCATTTTTTTATATATCAGTTGTATCAAATGTTGAAGAAATGGATTTCTAAAACATATGTGTCGATGTCCTGTGGACTGGAAATGTGTGATCGCAACTCTCATTTCCTTCCCATTTCAACAAGTGGTGTTAATTTGGTCTTTATATTTCAAAGAGGAATGGATTTAGTGTCAAATATCTGCAAGGGCCTATCATTGACACGCCATTGCAAATATTACAGTAAAGCAGCATGCTGTGATTACTCCTTGACAAATAGGTTGTTTTTGCTTTGTATGTGTTGGACATTCATGTGTGCTTATCTGCACGTGCAGAGGTGTGTGTGTGTGTGGGGGGGGGGGGGTGACCGGTATGAATGAGACTGTCCTTAATGCCAGATACTGGTGTGAACTTTGTACCACTGTATGAGTTATGTCTTTCCTTGGTAGGCCATTGCAAATATTACAGCAACATACCCTGTTGTAAAGAGTCCATGGGTGATAAACATATGTTTTCTTCATATCTATGTGCTCGTGTACCAATTTCTGTGAACCTTGTTCTATATGTTTGGTGTGAGCAAGATTGTTGTCGTTATTGTTATGTTAATCTTATCCAGTTTGAAGAAAATTGATTTCCAAAACCTATCTGATGTCCTGTGGGCTGGAAATGTGTGATCTTAAATATCATTTGTTTACTTTTAATGTGTGTGTGTGTGTGTGTGTGTGTGTGTGTGTGTGTGTGTGGGGGGGGGGGGGGCTGCGTGTGGGTGTGGATGTCTGTGTGCATCTCCATGTTTTCGGTATGAATGAGACTTGCTCTTTCAGATTTGTGGTTTGGTTACTAGTCCTAATGACAATTTGTATTTGTTTTTATCCTTAATGCCAGATACCTTAGTAATCTTTCTGCCACTATATGAACTATGCTGCTGTCTCATCTTTGCAATGGCCTATCCTTGGTACGCCATTGCAAATATGACAGCAACATAGCCTGTGTTAAAGAGTCCATGATAAGCATGTTTTCTTCACATCAATGTGTGCATTTATGTGCTAGTGTACGTGTCTGTGCGAACCTTGTTCTGTATATGTGGTGTGAGTGGGATTGTTTCCCGTTTTTTATATCAGTTGTATCAAATGTTGAAGAAATGGATTTCTAAAACATATGTGTCGATGTCCTGTGTGGACTTGAAATGTGTGATCGCAACTCTCATTTTCCTTCCCATTTTCAACGAATGGTGTTAATGTGGTCTTTATTTCAAAGATGAATGGATTTAGTGTCAAATATCTGTAAGGGCCTATCATTGACACGCCATTGCAAATATTACAGTAAAGCAGCATGCTGTGATTACTCCTTGACAAATAGGTTGTTTTTGCTTTGTCTGTGTTTGGACACTCAGGTGTGCTTATCTGCACGTGCAGATGTGTGTGTGTGTGTGTGTGTGTGTGTGTGTGTGTGTGTTTGGTATCAATGGGACTATCTGTAATGCCAGATACTGGTGTGAACTTTGTACCACTGTATGAGTTATTCTTTCCTTGGTAGGCCATTGCAAATATTACAGTAACATACCCTGTTTTAAAGAGTCCATGGGTGATAAACATATGTTTTCTTCATATCTATGTGTGCAGTATATGTACTCGTGTACCTGTCTCTGTGAACCTTGTTCTATATGTTTGGTATAAGCGAGATTGTTGTCATTGTTATGTTAATCTTATCAAATTTGGAAGAAAATTGATTTCCAAAACCTATCTGATATCCTGTGGGCTGGAAATGTGTGATCGCAAATATCATTTGTTTATTTTTAATCTGTGTGTGTGTGTGTGTGCAACACAAAATGAAGCTAGCAGATAACAGATTCTCCATCTCTCTCGTTACTTGGGAAAAACTGAAATGAA
>JADBJO010022323.1:0-12675 GCA_016801955.1 Conus betulinus | reverse complement strand
TGTTTTCTTCATATCTATGTGTGCAGTATATGTGCTCGTGTACTCAATTTCTGTCAACCTTGTTCTATATGTTTGGTGTGAGCAAAATCGTTGTCGTTATTGTTATGTTAATCTAATCCAATTTGGAAGAAAATTGATTTCCAAAACCTATCTGATGTCCTGTGGGCTGGAAATGTGTGATCACAAATATCATTTATTTTTCATGCGTGTGTGTGTGTGTGTGTGTGTGTAACACAAAATGAAGCTAGCAGATAACAGATTCTCCATCTCTCTCATTACTCGAGAAAAGGTGAAATGAAAGAAAATAATTAAGTCTGTTCTCTTTGTACAGCAACACATTGTCAGAGTGAGTGTGCCAGTTCACCACACATTTAGGACACTACCAGACCCAGACACTTTGTATCAAACACCAAAACATTAAAATCATTCAAATCTGCAATAGCATGTCCATTTGTAAATGAACAAACAGACTATGCATGGTGTGTAAGGGACTGGTTGAAAAAAAGATAAGAAAAGAAAAGAAAAAAAAAACTAGTAGTGGAAATATGTTTTAGGGGTGGGTTTTTTTTGTCTTTTTTGTGGGGTTTTTTTTTTTTGGGGGGGGGAGGTTTTGTTTTGTTTTGGCAAATGAAGAGGACAGTGTGAAGCACCAAAAAATGAAGAGGTGGATTTTGGCCTTAGGAAAAAAAACAAAAAAAAAAGAAAGAAAAAAACTACCACTTTAGGTGCTCCATTGATCCGATAACTGATGCCACAAAAAAAAACTTTCAGTGTCTGGTGCCAGTTTGGTCTTTATCTAAGATTACTGGTTTTACTGTCAAATATCTGCAAGGGCCTATCACTCATATGCCTTTTCAAATATTACAGCAAATCAAGACGCTGTTACTACTCCCGAACAAATAGGTTGTTTTTGTTTGGTCTGTGTTTGGAAGTGCATGTCTGTAAATCAGCACTACAGATGTGTGTGTGTGTGAGAGAGAGAGAGAGAGAGAGAGAGAGAGAGAGAGATTCCATGTATTCAGTATGAATGAGACTTGTTCTTTCAGATGGATGGTTGGTTACTAGTCCTAATGACAATTTGTATTTGTTTATCCTTAATGCCAGATGCTTTAGTGATCTTTGTGCCCACTGTATGAGCTATGCTGCTGTCTCATCTATGCAATGGCCTATCCTTGGTACGCCATTGCAAATATGACAACAACATAGCCTGTTTTAAAGCGTCCATGATAAGGATGTTTTCTTCACATCAATGTGCGCACTATATGTGCTAGTGTACGTGTCTGTGCGAACCTTGTTCAGTATGTGTGGTGGGATTGTTCACCGTTTTGTTTTTTTTCAATTGTATCAAATGAAAATGGATATCTAAAACATGTCTGTCGATCTCCTGTGGGCTGGAATGTGTGTCAACTTAACTATCACTTTTCCCCCATTTCAGTGACTGGTGTTAATGTGGTCTTTCTTTCAAAGATGAATGGATTTGCTGTCAAATATCTGCTAGGGGCCTGTCACTGACACGCCATTGCAAATATTACAGTAAAGCAGCATGCTATGATTACTTCTTGACAAATAGGATGTTTTTGCTTTATCTGTGTTTGGACTTTCATGTGTGCTTATCTACACGTTCAGATCTCTGTGTGTGTGTGTGTGTGTGTGTGTGTGTGTGTGTTCGGTATGATTGAGACTATCCTTAATGCCAGATTCTGGTGTGAACTTTGTACCACTGTATGAGTTATGCCTTTCCTTGATAGCCCATTGCAAATATTACAGTAACATACCCAGTCGTAAACAATCCATAGGTGATAAACATGTTTTTCTTCATATCTATGTGTGCAGTATATGTGCTCATGTACCAGTCTCTGTGAAACCTTGTTCAATATGTTTGGTGTGAGCGAGATTGTTGTCGTTATTGTTATTTTAATCTTATCCAATTTGGAAGAAAATTGATTTCGAAAACACATCTGATGTCCTGTGGACTACAAATGTGTGATCTGAAATATCATTTGTTTACTTTGAATGTCTGGTGAATGTTTCATCTTTAATTAAAAGATTACTGCTTTTACTGTCAAATATTTGCAAGAACCTATCACTGATACACCTTTGCAAATATTACAGTAAAACAAGATGCTGTTACTACTCCCGAACAAATAGGTTGTTTTTGTTTGGTCCATATTTGGAAGTGCACGACTGTAAACCATCATGTGCAGACGCATGTGTGTGCGTGCGTGTGGGGGGGAAGGGGGGGGGGCTGCTTGTGGGTGGGTGTGGATGTATGTGTGTATCTCCATGTATTCGGTATGAATGAGACTTGTTCTTTCGGAGGGATGGTTTGGTTACTAGTCCTAATGACAATTTGTATTTGTTTATCCTAATGCCAGATACTTTAGTAATCTTTCTGCCACTATATGAACTATGCTGCTGTCTCATCTTTGCAATGACCTATCCTTGGTACGCCATTGCAAATATGACAGCAACATAGCCTGTTTTAAAGAGTCCATGATAAGCATGTTTTCTTCATATCAATGTGTGCATTATATGTGCTAGTGTACGTGTCTGTGCGAACCTTGTTCTGTGTGTGTATGTGGTGTGAGTGGGGTTGTTGACCATGTTTTTATATCAGTTGTATCAAATGTTGAAGAAATTGATTTCTAAAACATATCTGTGGATGTCCTGTGGGCTGGAAATGTGTGATCTCAACTTTCATTTCCTTCCCATTTCAACGACTGGTATTAATTTGGTCTTTCATTAAAAGAGGGAATGGATTTGCTGTCAAATATCTGCAAGGGCCTATCACTGACACGCCATTGCAAATATTACAGTAAAGCAGCATGCTGTGATTACTCCTTGACAAATAGGTTGTTTTTTTTCTTTGTCTGTGTTTGGACATTCATGTGTGCTTATGTGCACGTTCAGAGGTGTGTGTGTGTGTGTGTGTGTGTGTGTGTGTGTGTGTGTGTGTGTGTGTGTTTGGTGTGAATGAGACGATCCTTAATGCCAGATACTGGTGTAAACTTTGTACCTCTGTAGAGTTATGCCTTTCCTTGGTAGGCCATTGCAAATATTACAGCAACATACCCTGTCGTAAAGAGTCCATGGGTGATAAACATGTTTTCTTCATATCTATGTGTGCAGTATATGTGCTCGTGTACTCAATTTCTGTGAACCTTGTTCTATTTGTTTGGTGTGAGCAAGATTGTTGTCGTTATTGTTATGTTAATCTTATCCAGTTTGGGAAGAAAATTGATTTCCAAAACATATCTGATGTCCTGTGGGCTGGAAATGTGTGATCGCAAATATGATTTTTTACTTTTAATGTCTGTGAGTGTGTGTGTGTGTGTGTGTGTGTGTGTAGGAGGGGGGGTGCGTGTGGGTGTGGATGTATGTGTGTATCTCCTTGCATTCCGTATGAATGAGACTTGCTCTTTCAGATGTGTGGTTTGGTTACTAGTCCTAAGGACAATTTGTATTTGCTTATACTTGATGCTGGATACTTCAGTGATTTTTGTGCCACTTCATGAGCTATGCTGCTGTCTCATGTTTGCAATGGTCTATCCTTGGTACGCCATTGCAAATATGACAGCAACATAGCCTGTTTTAAAGAGTCCATGCTAAGCATGTTTTCTTCATATCAATGTGTGCATTATATGTGTTAGTGTACGTGTCTGTGCGAATCTTGGTCTGTATATGTGGTGTGAGTGGGATTGTTGACCATTTTTTTTATATCAGTTGTATCAAATGTTGAAGAAATGGATTTCTAAAACATATCTGTGGATGTCCTGTGGGCTGGAAATGTGTGGATCTCAACTCTCATTTCATTCCCATGTCAACACAACTGGTGTTAATTGGGTCTTTATTTCAAAGATGAATGGATTTAGTGTCAAATATCTGCAAGGGCCTATCACTGACATGCCATTGCAAATATTACAGTAAAGCAGCATGCTGTGATAACTCCTTGACAAATAGGTTGTTTTTGCTTTGTCTGTGGTTCGACATTCAGGTGTGCTTATCTTCACGTGCAGATTTGTGTATTTGTGCGTGTGCATGTGTGTGTGTGTGTGTGTGTGTGTGTGTGTGTGTGTGTGTGTTCGGTATGAATGAGACTATCCTTCATGCCAGATACTGGTGTGAACTTTGTAGCACTGTATGAGTTATGCCTTTCCTTGGTAGTAGGCCATTGCAAATATTACAGCAACATACCCTGTCGTAAAGTGTCCATGGGTGATAAACATATGTTTTCTTCATATCTATGTGTGCAGTATATGTGCTCCTGTACCTGTCTATGTGAACCTTGTTCTATATGTTTGGTGTAAGCGAGATGGTTGTCATTGTTATGTTAATCTTATCCAATTTGGATGAAAATTGATTTCCAAAACCTATCTGATATCCTGCGGGCTGGAAATGTGTGATCGCAAATATCATTTGTTTATTTTTAATCTCTCTCTATGTGTGTGCGTGTGTGCGCGCGCATGTGTGTGTGTGTGTGTGTGTGTGTGTGTGTGTGTGTGTGTGCGCGCAACACAAAATGAAGCTAGCAGATAACAGATTCTCCATCTCTCTCGTTACTTGGGAAAAAAACTGAAATGAAAGAAAATAATTAAGTCTTTTGTTTAATCTATGTCGTTTTCTTTGTACAAGCAACACATTGTCAGAGTGAGTGTGCCAGGTCACCACACATTAGGACACTAACGAACCCAGACACTTTGTATCAAATGCCAAAATATTAAAATCTGCAATAACGTCTCCATTTGTAAATGAACAAATAGACTATGCATGGTGTGTAAGGGACTGGTTGAAAAAAAAAAAGAAAGAAAAAACCTAGTAGTGGAAATATGTTTTTTTTTCGCGTTTTTTGTTTTTGTTGTGTTTTTTTTGCTTGTTTGTTTTTTTTGTAAATGAAGAGGACAGTGTGAAGCACCAAAAAATGAAGAGGTGGATCTTGGCCTTAGGAAAAAAAAAAAAAAAAAAAAGAAGAAAATTACCACCTTAGGTGCTCCATTGATCCGATAACTGATGCCACTAAAAAAAAACGCTTTCAATGTGTGGTGCCAGTTTGGTCTTTATCTAAAAGATTACTGGTTTTACTGTCAAATATCTGCAAGGGCCTATCACTCATACGCCTTTTCAAATATTACAGTGAAACAAGATGCTGTTACTACTCCCGAAACAAGTAGGTTGTTTTTGTTTGGTCTGTGTTTGGAAGTGCATGTCTGTAAATCAGCACTACAGACGTGTGTGTGTGTGTGTGTGTGTGTGTGTGTGTGTGTGTGTGTGTGTGTATTCGGTATGAATGAGACTTGTTCTTTCAGATGGATGCTTTGGTTACTAGTCCTAATGACAATTTGTATTTGCTTATCCTTAATGCCAGATACTTTAGTATTCTTTCTGCCACTATATGAGCTATGCTGCTGTCTCATCTTTGCAATGGCCTATCCTTGGTACGCCATTGCAAATATGACAACAACATAGCCTGTTTTAAAGGGTCCATGATAAGGATGGGGTTTTTTTTTTCACATCAGTGTGTGCATTATATGTGCTAGTGTACGTGTCTCTGCAAACCTTGTTCTGTATGTGTGGTGGGATTGTTGACCGTTTTGTTATATCAGTTGTATCGAATGTTGAAGAAATGGATATCTAAAACATGTCTGTCGATCTCCTACGGGCTGGAAATGTGTCATCTCAACTATCATTTTCCCCCATTTCAATGACTGGTGTTAATTGGGTCTTTCTTTCAATGAAGACTGGATTTTCTGTCAAATATCTGCAAGGGCCTATCACTGACATGCCATTGCAAATATTACAGTAAAGCAGCATGCTGTGATTACTCCTTGACAAATAGGTGATTTTGCTTTATCTGTGTTTGGGACTTCCATGTGTGCTTATCTACACGTTCAGATGTGTGTGTGTGTGTGTGTGTGTGTGTGTGTGTGTGTGTGTGTGTGTGTGTGTGTGTGTTCGGTATGAATGAGACTATCCTTAATGCCAGATTCTGGTCTGAACTTTGTACCACTGTATGAGTTATGCCTTTCCTTGATAGGCCATTGCAAATATTACAGTACATACCCTGTCGTAAAGAGTCCATGGGTGATAAACATGTTTTTCTTCATATCTATGTGTGCAGTATATGTGCTCATGTACCAGTCTCTGTGACCCTTGTTGTTCTATATGTTTGGTGTGAGTGAGATTGTTGTCGTTATTGTTATTTTAATCTTATCAAATTTGGAAGAAAATTGATTTCCAATACATATCTGATGTCCTGTGGGCTTCAAATGTGTGATCTTAAATATCATTTGTTTACTTTTAATGTCTGGTGAATGTTTCGTCTTTATTTAAAAGATTACAGCTTTTACTGTCAAATATTTGCAAGAACCTATCACTGATACACCTTTGCAAATATTGCAGTAAAACAAGATGCTGTTACTACTCCCGAACAGATAAGTTTTTTTATTTTAGTCCGTGTTTGGAAGTGCACGACTGTAAATCAGCACGTGCAGACGTATGTGTGTGCGTGCGTGTGTATGTGAGGGGGGGGGGGGCTGTGTGTGGTGTGTGTGGGTGGATGTGGATGTGTGTGTGCATCTCCATATATTCGGTATGAATGAGACTTGTTCTTTCAGAGGGATGGTTTGGTTACTAGTCCTAATGACAATTTGTATTTGCTTATCCTTAATACCAGATACTTTAGTAATCTTTGTGCCACTATATGAGCTATGCTGCTGTCTCATCTTTGCAATGGCCTATTCTTGGTACGCCATTGCAAATATGACAGCAACATAGCCTGTTTTAAAGAGTCCATGATAAGTGTTGTTTTCTTCATATCAATGTGTGCATTATATGTGCTAGTGTACGTGTCTGTGCGAACCTTGTTGTGTGTATGTGGTGTGTGAGTGGGATTGTTTACCGTTTTGTTATAACAATTGTATCAAATGTTGAAGAAATGGATTTCTAAAACATATCAGCCGATGTCCTGTGGGCTGGAAATGTGTGATCTCAACGATTATTTTTTTTTCCCATTTCAATGACTGGTGTTAATTTGGTCTTTATATCAAAGATGAATGGAATTACTGTGAAATATCTGCAAGGGCCTGTCACTGACACGCCATTGCAAATATTACAGTAAAACAGCGTGCTGTGATTACTCCTTGACAAATAAGTTGTTTTTTTGCTTTGTCTGTGGTTGGACGTTCATGTGTGCTTATCTGCACATACAGATGTGTGTGTGTGTGTGTGTGTGTGTGTGTGTGTGTGTGTGTGTGTGTGTGTGTTCTGTATGAATGAGACGATCCTTAATACCAGATACTGGTGTGAACTTTGAACTTTATTTAAAAGATTACTGGTTTACTACTGTCAAATATTTTGCAGAACCTATCACTGATACACCTTTGCAAATATTACAGTAAAACAAGATGCTGTTACTACTCCCGAACAAATAGGTTGTTTTTGTCTGTTCCATGTTTGGAAGTGCATGACTGTAATCAGCACATGGAGACGCATGCGTGTGCATGCGTGTGTGTGTGTGTATGTGTGTGTGGAGGGGGGTTGCATGTGGGTGTGGGTGGGTCTGGATGTATGTGTGTATCTCCATGTATTCGGTATGAATGAGACTTGTTCTTTCAGATGGATGCTTTGGTTACTAGTTCTAATAACAATTTGTATTTGTTTATCCTTAATGCCAGATACCTTAGTAATCCTTGTGCCTCTATATATGAGCTATGCTGCTGTCTCATCTTTGCAATGGCCTGTCCTTGGTACGCCATTGCAAATATGACAGCAGCATAGCCTGTACTAAAGAGACCATGATAAGCATGTTTTCTTCATATCAATGTGTGGATTATATGTGCTAGTGTACGTGTACCTGGATCTTGTTCTGTATATGTGGTATGAGTGTGATTGTTAACCTTTTTGTAATATCAGTTGTATCAAATCTTGACGAAATGGATTTATAAAACATATCTGTCGATGTCGTGTGGGCAGGAAATGTGTAATCGCAACTCTCATTTTATTCCTATTTCAACGACTCGTGTTAATTTGGTCTTTATTTTCAAGATGAATGGATTTACTGTCAAATATCTGCAAGGGCCTATCACTGACATGCCATTGCAAATATTACAGTAAAACAACTTGCTGTGATTACTCCTTGACAGATAGGTTGTTTTTGCTTTGTCTGTGTTTGGACATTCATGTGCGTTTATCCGCACGTCCAGAGTTGTGTCTATGTATGTGCGTGTGTGTGTGTGTGTGTGTGTTCGGTATGAATGAGACTATCCTTAATGCCAGATACAGGGGTGAACTTTGTACCACTGTATGAGTTATGCCTTTCCTTGGTAGGCCATTGCAAATATTACAGCAGCATCCTTTGTCGTAAAGAGTCCATGGGTGATAAACATGTTTTTTTTCATATCTATGTGTCCAGTATATGTGCTTATGTACCAGTTTCTGTGAACCTTGTTCTATATGTATCATGTGAGCGAGATTGTTGTCATTGTTATGTTAATCTTATCAAATTTGGAAGAAAATCGCAAAACATATCTAGTGTCCTGTGGGCTGGAAATGTGTGATCTGAAATATCATTTGTTTACTTTTAATGACTGGTGTCAGTTTGGTCTTTATTTAAAGATTATTGTTTTTTACTGTCAAATATTTATGAGGTCTATCACTGATACACCTTTTGCAAATATTACAGTAAAAGAAGATGCTGTTACTACTCCCGAACAAATAGGTTGTTTTTGTTTGGTCCGTGTTTGGAAGTGCATGTCTGTAAATCAGCACGTGGAAACGCATGTGTGTGTGTATGTGCGCGCACGCGCATGTGTGTATGTTTGTGTGTGGGGGGGGGGGGGGGGGGGGGGGCGTGTGTGGGTGTGGATGTGTGTGTATATCTCCGTGTATTCGGTATGAATGAGACATGCTCTTTCAGATGTGTGGTTTGGTTACTAGTCCTAATGACAATTTGTATTTGCTCATCCTGAATGCCAGATAGTTTAGTAATCTTTGTGCAACTATATGAACTATGCTGCTGTCTCATCTTTGCAATGGCCTAATCTTGGTATGGCATTGCAAATATGACATCAACATATTCTGTTTTAAAGAGTCCATGATAAGCATATTTTATTTATATCCATGTGTGTATTATATGTGCTAGTGTACGTGTCTGTGCGAACCTTGTTCTGTATATGTGGTGCGAGTGGGATTGTTCTTTTTTTTTTTTTTTTACATCAGTTGTGTCAAATGTTGCAGAAATGGATTTCTAAAACATATCTGTCGATGTCCTGTGGGCTGGAAATGTGTGATCGGAACTCTCATTTCCTTCCCATTTCAACGACTGGTGTTAATTGGGTCTTTATTTCAAAGATGAGTGGATTTACTGTGAAATGTCTGCAAGGGCTGTCACTGACAAACCATTGCAAATATTACAGTAAAACAGCATGCTGTGATTACTCCTTGACAAATAGGTTGTTTTTTGCTTTGTCTGTGGTTGGACATTCAGGTGTGCTTATCCGCACGTGCAGATGTGTGTGTGGGGGGGGGGGGGGGGGGGGGGGGGGGGGAGGGGGGGGGGGGGTGTTTGTGTGTGTGTGTGTGTGTTCGGTATGAATGGGACTATCCTTCATGCCAGATACTGGTCTGAACTTCGTAGCACTGTATGAGTTATGCCTCTCTTTGGTAGGCCATTGCAAATATTACAGCAACATCCCTGTCGTAAAGAGTCCATGGGTGATAAACATATGTTTTCTTCATATCTATGTGTGCAGTATATGTGCTCGCGTACCAGTCTTTGCGAACCTTGTTCAATATATTTGGTGTGAGCGAGATTGTTGTCATTATTGTTATGTTAATCTTATCAACTTTGGAAGAAAACTGATTTCCAAAACTTATCTGATGTCCTGTGGGCTAGGAATGAGTGATCTCCAATATCATTTGTTTACTTTTAATGTCTGGTGTCGTTTGGTCTCTATACAAAAGATTACTGGTTTTACTGTCAAATATGTGCAAAGGCCCATCACTGATGCACCTTTGCAAATATTACAGTAAAACAAGATGCTGTTACTACTCCCGAATAAATAGGTTATTTTCGTTTGGTCCGTGTTTGGAACTGCATGTCTGTAAATCAGCACTACAGACGTGTGTGTGTGTGTCTGTCTGTCTGTCTGTCTGTCTGTCTGTCTGTGGGTGTGTGCGCGTGTGTGTGTGAGCGCGCGCACAAACGCTTGTGTGTGTGTGTGTGTGTGTGTGTGTGTGTGTGTGTGTGTGTTCAGTATGAATGAGACTTGTTCTTTCAGACAGACGGTTTGGTTACTTGTCATAATGACAATTCATATTTGCTTATCCTTAATGCCAAATACGTTAGTAATTTTTGTGCCACTGTGTGAGCTATGCTGCTGTCTCATCTATTCAATGGCCTATCCTTGGTACGCCATTGCAGATATTACAGCAACATAGCCAGTTTTAAAGAGTCCATGATAAGCATGTTTTCGTCATATCTGTGTGTGCATGATATGTGCTAGTGTACGTGTCTGTGCAATCCTTCTGTATGTGTGGTGTGAGTGGAATTGTAAACCGTTTTATTATATCAGTTGTATCAAATGTTGAAGAAATGGATTACTAAAACATGTCTGTCGATGTCTTGTGGGCTGGAAATGTGTGAACTCAACTATCATTTTTTTCCATTTCAATGACTGGTGTTAATGTGGTCTTTATTTCAAAGATGAATGGGTTTACTGTCAAATATCTGCAAGGGCCTATCACTGACACGCCATTGCAAATATTACAGTAAAGAAGCATGCTGTGATAACTCCTTGACAAATAGGTTGCTTTTGCTTTGTGTTTGGACATTCATATGTGCTTATCGCATGTCCAGAGGTGTGTGCAGATGTGGGTGTGTGTGTGTGTGTGTGTGTGTGTGTGCGCGCGCGCGCGTTTGTATGTGTGTTTCTGTGTGTGTGTGTGTGTGTGTGTGTGTGTGTGTGTGTGTGTGTCGGTATGAATGGGACTATCCTTCATGCTAGATACTGGTCTGAACTTTGTAGCACTGTATGAGTTATGCCTTTCCTTCATAGCCAATTGCAAATATTACAGCAACATACACTGTCGTAAAGAGTCCATGGGTGATAAACATGTTTTCTTCATATTATGTGTGCAGTATATGTGCTCGTGTACCTGTCTTTGTGAACCTTGTTCAGTATGTCTGGTGTGAGTGAGATTGTTGTCGTTATTATGTTAATCTATATCAAATTGGAAGAAAAAACTGATTTCCAAAACATATCTTATGTCCTGTGGGCTAGGAATGAGTGATCTCAAACATCATTTGTTTACTTTTACTGTTTGGTGTCAGTTGGTCTTTATTTAAAAGATTACTGGTTTTACTGTCAAAAATCTGTAAGAGCCTACCACTGATACACCTTTGCAAATATTACAGTAAAAGAAGATACTATATTACTACTCTCGAACAAATAGGTTGTTTTTGTTTCATCCGTGTTTGGAAGTGCATGTCTGTCAATCAGCACGTGGAGATGCATGTGTGTGTGTGTGCGTGTGTGTGTGTGTTGGGGGGGGGGGGGGGAGGGCTGCATGTGGGTGTGGATGTATGTGTGTATCTCCATGTATGCGGTATGAGACTTGTTCTTTGCTATGCTGCTGTCTCATCTTTGCAATGGCCTATCCTTCATACGTGTTTGGAACTGCATGTTTGTAAATCAGAACGTGCAGACTGTGTGTGTGTGTGTGTGTGTGTGTGCGCGCGCGCGCGCTGTGTGTGTGCGTGTTTGTGTGTGTGTGTGTGTGTGTGTGTGTGCGTGTGTGTGTGTGTTCGCTCGCTATGAAAGAGACTAACCTTAATGCCAGATACCTATCTGATGTCCCGTGGGCTATGTGTGATCTGAAATATCATTTGTTTACTTTGAATGTCTGGTGAATGTTTGGTCTTTATTTAAAAGATTCCTGCTTTTACTGTCAAATATTTGCATGAACCTATCACTGATACACCTTTGCAAATATTACAGTAAAACAAGATGTTACTACTGATGAACAAATAGGTTGTTTTTGTTTGGTCCGTGTTTGGAAGTGCACGACTGCAAATCAGCACGTGCAGATGCATGTGTGTGCTTGCGTGTGTGTGTGTGTGTGTGGGGGGGGGGGCTGCATGTGGGTGTGGGAGGGTGTGGATGTATGTGTGTATCTCCATGTATTCGGTATGAATGAGACTTGTTCTTTCAGAGGGATGGTTTGGTTACTAGTCCTAATGACAATTTGTATTTGTTTATCCTTAATACCAGATACTTTAGTAATCTTTGTGCCACTATATGAACTATGCTGCTGTCTCATTTTTGCAATGGCCTATCCTTGGTACGCCATTGCAAATATGACAGCAACATAGTCTGTTTTAAAGAGTCCATGATAAGCATTGTTTTCTTCATATCAATGTGTGCATTATATGTGCTAGAGTACGTGTCTGTGCGAACCTTGTTCTGTGTATGTGGTGTGAGTGGGATTGTTGACCATTTTTTTCTGTCAGTTGTATCAAATTTTGAAGAAATGGATATCTAAAACATATGTGTCGATGTTGTGTGGGCTGGAAATGTGTCATCTCAAACTATCATTTTTTCCATTTCAACGATTGGTGTTAATTTGGTCTTTATTTCAAAGATGAATGGATTTACTGTATTATATTACAGTAATGCAGCA
>JADBJO010022322.1:0-22500 GCA_016801955.1 Conus betulinus | reverse complement strand
TCGATGACACCAGTTAACCTTGCTTTGACGGCAATAAGCTTGACATAAAAGGCAATAAAACGAAGGTCTCTTTTCTCTTTTTCGTCCTGACACAGCAAAAGCTTTGACTGAGCTCATGCGGCAACGGACAACAGTCGGGTGGGGGGGGGGGGGGGGGGGGGGGGGGGGGAAGAGAGAGAGAGAGAGAGAGAGAGGGCAGTGTATCTGAAGTGTTGGTGGCAAAGGGACAGTGTGTTTACATGTGAAGAAGTAGTTCGGTATTTACTGTTACCATGTATGTATGACAGAATATACTTTGACGGATCGGGAAGAGGATATACAGTAGTTAGTCATGTTTGGATACGAAAAGTCTTAGACAATCCTGTAAACGTGATGGATATGCAATTGGAAATGAAATGAGGCAGGGAACAGTAAACAAGTGGGGTAGTTTTTGCTCTCATAAGGAAACCTAACACAGAATAACTTTATCCAAGACTGGCACAGCCTTTTAAACTTGAATAAAGTCAGACAAATACAAAGACGAACAATCTAATAGAGGGGGAAAAGAAGCGCAGGCCAACAACTAAAGTGTCTTCGTAGTAATGACTTGGCAAAACTTTGAATTTAAGGAGGGAGGGGGGGGGGGGGCAGGAGGTTGAAGATGTAAAAACTGGGAACATGAAATTCAGAAAATATATTAAAGATATGAAAACTCTTCACTGGCTGCATAAGGGAACCATCGCAATCTCTTTTAAAGGCAGATATATTTGTATTGCCTGCTCCGAGGCCTTTCGTCCGCTGGGTCGGAACTCACAGGGAGACACGGCTGGCTGTATCTGGGCTCCTGGCGTCAAATAGAGACACACCACAGTCCATAATACCGTGGTGTTCTCACCACCAAGGGTGCAAAAAAGAATCCCATAGCACCCCCGAAGCAGCCAGCAAAGAGTAGTAAAGGAAACCAAAACGAAAGTGTGGGGAGAAAAAAAAAGTTGCTGAAAAACTACAGATATTTTGCAAATAGTATAAAATGTAGGGGGCAATCTTTTAGCCTACACTTGAGGATCCACCCAAGGATGCAAGGGAGATCAAAAGACAAACACAAAGACAGACAGAAACAAATACAAATGTTTTCCCCCCACTATTAGATTGTTCGTCTTTGTATTTGTCTGACTTTATTCAAGTTAAAAGGCTGTGCCAGTCTTGAATAAAAGTCATTCTGTGTTAGGTTTCCTTATGGGAGCAAAAACTACCGCACTTGTTTATTGTTTACTGTTCCCCCTGCCTCATTTCATTTCCAATTTCGTTTTGATTAATCGAGGTTATTGTATTTGTTTCTGTCTGTGTTTGTCTTTTGATCTCCTTTGCATTCTAGGGTGGATCCTCAAGCGTAGGCTCAAAGATTGCCCCTTACATTTTATACTATTGCATAATATCTGTAGTTTTCAGCAACTTTTTTTCTCCCCACACTTTCGTTTCGTTTCCTTTACTACTCTTGCTGGCTGCTTCGGGGGGTCCTATTGGATTCTTTTTTGCACCCTTGGTGGTGAGAACACCACGGTATTATGGACTGTGGTGTGTCTCTATTTGACGCCAGGAGCGCAGATACAGCCAGCCGTGTCTCCCTGATGAGTTCCGACCCAGCGGACGAAAAGCCTCGGAGCAGGCAATACAAATATATCTGCCTTTAAAAGAGATTGCGATGGTTCCCTTATGCAGCCAGTGAAGAGTTTTCATATCTTTAATATATTTTCTTAATTCATGTTCCCAGTTTTTACATCTTCAACCTCCTGCCCCCCCCCCCCCCCCCCCCCCCCCCCCCCCGCCTCCCTCCTTAAGTTCAAAGTTTTGCCAAGTCATTACTACGAAGACAATTTCGTTGTTGCCTGCACTTGTTTTCCCCCCACTATTAGATTGTTCGTCTTTGTATTTGTCTGACTTTATTCAAGTTTAAAAGGCTGTGCCAGTCTTGGATAAAAGTTATTCTGTGTTAGGTTTCCTTATGGGAGCAAAAACTACCCCACTTGTGATGGATAAGCGTTTATTCACTTAGGCAACGTTGCCTGCGTGATTGATATACGTTTATTCATTTAGACAACGATGCGTACGTGATGGATATGCCTTTATTCATTTACACAATGATGCTTACGTGACATATAGGTGTTCATTCACTTTCGACGTTGGTGCTTACGTGATGAATATACGTTTACTCACTCAGAAAATGATTCTTACGTGATGGGTAGGTGTTCAGTTACTTAGACAATCGTGCTTACGTGATGGATATACGTTTCTTCACTCACCGTTTGGGTTTTTTGTATTTATTTACTGTTATGCTTGGTTGTTCTCGTACACGCACGTAATTTGAATGGACAACACTGACTATATAGCCTTAACAGCTGCAACAAAAATAAGAAACACGTTCACATGCACAGGAACATCATTAACATCAGCAATATAGCACCACCATCACCAACATCAACAACACAGTAAAGTTTTAAAACTATTCTCTTGCGAGAAATGACTTTCTTTTCCGACTGTTTCTGTTTTCCACAAATATGAGAGCGGGAGAGAAAGGGGGAGCCAACTTTCCTGCCGTCACGAGTAAGTGGAATGCATTCAGCGCGTCACGTAGTTCAACAGATTCTACTGCATTATTCAAGACAAATGGAAGAAACAGAGTCTTTAATTCAGCTTACTTTCGTTATCATCAACTGCACAAACTTAAGACACTTTTCAAACAAAACGAGAGAGAGAGATGGGGGGTGGGGGGTGGGGGTGGGGTGGGGGTGGGGGGCGGAAAAAGAAAAAATCACCCACCTTCACATTGGACAAATTATCGTTCAAATCCTGTGGACAAAAACACCATCCATCTCATATATAAGGTTTGTTCTGTTTGTGTGTCTGTCTGTCTTCCTTGTCTGTGTTTGTGTGCCTGTTTGGAATGCTGCCTGTCCTTCCGGTGTGGGGTCTGCTGTTGGAAATACAAATAAGCACCGTGGGCCGATCGAGTGCGAATCATTTTTTGTACAGTACAAGAAAGCAGTATTAGCAGCATTTTCTTTATTCGACCCAATGGCGAATCGAAGCGATCTTGGGTTTCCCCGGGAGTCATAAACGTCTAGACGCTGGCGTTCATGCAGATCCAACACGCGGTGCTTTTTGTCAGCCGGAAGAGCTCAGCTGGGACAGCTTCAGATTGAACGTATCAAGGTCCTCGATTCCATTCCAAGTTCAAACACATTTTTATTTTCTTTCAGGAATTTGAAGCGGGTTTAAGCAAAAACGTGTGAGGACGGGGGAGACAGGATGAGCAGTAGGGGGACGGTGGGGGGTTGGGGGCTGGGAAGTGGAAGAGGGTACGAGGGAGTAGACGGAGACATGAGAAGATGAAGACGTGGACAGGAAGGAAGATAGTGGGAGAAGGGGGGGGGGGGGGGGGACTGGGACAAGGGGAGAACGGGGAGGGGGGGGGGGGGGGGGGGTCGTGGATGAGAGGAGGAGGAAACAGGAAAAGGGGACGAAGATAGGGAATAGAGGAAGGTGGGACAGGAGAAGGGGAGGTAGGAAGACAAGAAGAGGAAGGATGACAAAAGGGAAGACGGAAGGGATCGAAGGGAGAGACAAGAAAGGGGAGAGCGGGAGAGAGAAGGAGTAGGGGTGGGGATAGGTCCAGTAAAGGCATAAAACATATATACAGCAGAATCATGGGGCTTGCGCTTTGCCCGGTGAGACAGTCATTCCCCGTGAGATTAGAGTCATTCCCCGTGAGATTAGAGTCCGATTTCCCCAGAGAGAATCTGTCCTGACTAACAGAGTAAACAATTGACGCTGACATGTGCAATCGCCAGAAACGTCGAGAGATTACTCCAGACCATGACCCCGACCTCTCTGCTTCACCTGAAACAGAAACCTGACCATCGGTGGGCCTACCTCTTTCCCCTAAGAACCTGCCCTCCTCCTCCACTCTCCCCTCCCCTCCCTCCCTCCCACCCACCTCTCTCTCTCTCTCTCTCTCTTCTCTCTTCTCTCTCTCTCTCTCTCTCTCTCTCTCTCTCTCTCTCCTCTCTCTCTCTCTCTGTGCCTCTCAAAAGCAGCAGCAACAACAGCAATAAGAACATACACAAAACAGCGTAGGATGGGGAGATAATCGCGATTTGTTTTGAGAAATCGCTCTTCAGATTAGTGAATATTTTCACTAACTCAGAGAAAATATTGTGTTTTGGGTCGAGAAGTGGCTTTTCTCTGGATCATGAGAAGAATGTTCTGGTTAAGGCTAAAATTGGCGCTTTTTTGACAACAGGAAATTCCATAATCGCTGGATCCTTTTTTTTTGGCAGTGATGCTCTCTCTCTCTCTCTCCTCTCCCTCTCTCTCTCTCTCTCTCTCCTCTCTCTCTCTCTCTCTCTCTCTCTCTCTCTCTCTTCTCGTTCTCGCTACCTCTCCATCTCCGTTCTCGCAGTCACTCCCTCTTGCTATTTTCCCTTACTCTGGTCTCTGTCTTTCTGTATCTCTCTCTCTCTCTCTCTCCTCTCTCTCTCTCTCTCTCGCTCTCTCCTCTCTCTCTCTCTCTCTCTCTCCTTCTCTCTCTCTCTCTATCTGTCTCTCTCTGTCCTCCCCCTTCCCCCGTTCCCCCTCCCTTTCCGACAGTTCTCTGTTACCTTCCTTACGAACACGTTATCCTTTCGTTTGATTTTAAGCGTTTTCAGCAAAACTCGGAAGACACATGGCTTTACCAGACTTATGGATGTCAGCCAGCGTTGAAAACTGTAAAGTTATAGCCACGTCGGATAAACACTTTCGTTTGTTTTCAGTGTAGAATAGCTAATAGCTCATGCAGTCCGTGCTCAGAGCCTGACTTTGATTACGATTGATGTCTGCAAAAGCTTGAGTGTACTAGGGAAGTGCAGGGGGAAGTGTAGAAAGATGCTTATTGAGCTTTGAATGTTCCCCCAGTGATCTCTCTCTCTCTCCCTCAACTCACCTCCTCCACCCTCTCCGCTCTCTTCCCTCCTCTCTCTCTTCTCTCTCTCTCTCTCTCTCTCTCTCTATCCCTCTCCTCTCTCTCTCTGTGTGGTGTGTGTGTGTGTGTGTGTGTGTGTGTGTGTGTGTGGGTGTGGTGTGTGATGAAGGACAAGGGGGCAGTATTCACGTGTGTCATCAAAGGGAAAATGTGTAATCAGCCGTGGTTAGGTTCGTGTGCCTGTCTATGTACGCATTTACGTGTAGGAATGGAACAAGCGGAAAGGGTACCAGGATAGGAATAGGCGGCAGATCAGGGAGGGAGAGGAGGGGGTCAAGGGAGAAAGAGAGAGGAGGAAAGCTGTCCCTGCCGCTACTCACATTCGGATGTTTCAAGCTCTGACCTAGACGGTGGATGAATGCTGTAGATTGGCTTTCCCACAGGCCCAAGAGTTTCTTCTTCCCCCTGCTGGTCCATTCTGACGGATGGGACAGCGCTGGTGCTGGAGCAGCAGCTCTACTGTCGTCGGGGAGGTGTTGCAGCGGGCACGCAGCAGAGGTCAACGATGAGGAATCAGGTGAAACTGGGCAGTCTGTGTCCGAGTCTGTCTCGCTTCCAGCTTCAAGATGATCTCCCGGTCTTTATTGACAAGGAGGTAATCACCATCGTTGTTACAGCGGATGAAATATTGCTGAATTCATCATTTCCTCTGTTTCTACTTTTCTTTGCGGCCTTGGCCTACTCCTTGGTGGTATTTTCCTCTTCTTAAAGTAGGTGCTGCCCCATTTTCGCCACTCTACCAGTCTTTCTAGTTTACGTATTCTAGTTGAACTACACAGGTGAGGAGGAGGAAAATCGTAACAGAAATTCTCTTTTCTGCACTTAATATATGCCCGTTCTTCAAACATTTATCATATTAATATAGATGTACATATGGAAAACAAAATGTTCAATTCTATTCCTTAAATAAGTGAGAAAATCTTTGAACACACATTTTCCGTATTTCACCACAAATGTTGAATCATAATAAGCCACTGAAGGTAGAGAAACAAAATAGGGAAAGAGGTGAAGGAGGGGGAGGGGAACGAAGGGTTTGCTGTTGAGCGTGGAGGGCAGCGGGAAATCTGCTTATGCTCGGAACCGTTGATGGCTTTGTCTTATATTCTGATTGATTACTAGCTTCATGTGAAGATCTGCCCCCTGTTATATGCTGCTGATCCAGCCGGCCTGTTGCTATGTCAGTCCTGGTCATTGCATTAAAAATCGGTCAAAAGGCTTTGGACTTTTAATGCTGTTGAATTATACTTTGTTCGCAGCAGGACAACTGCACATCAAAAGGTACAAATAAAAAAAAATGCAAGAGTTGGACGAGGTCTGCGTTTGATTGATAGTCACCGCATGTGATGTAGTGTGCGTGCATTTTTTTTTTTTTTTTGTAACACTGCATTTTGTCTTGTTACACACCGATCTAGTTTCAGGAAAGTTTTGCGGCTCTGAAGGACAATGACAACGTTGGCAAACGATATGAACGAGTTTCCTGCAGAGACACAATGTCTGACGTCATTTAAGTAAACACGTGCGATCTTATTGCTCCGAATTTGGCCTAATATGGCAATCGGAGAATACATCAATATGGAAATGATAACTGAGACACATGGACTGTCACTTTGACAGCTGACCAAAAATAGCTCCATATGAAACTGATAGCTAAGACACATCGACTGTCCACGTTGAATTCCGATCAGAACTATCTATTGCCAAATAAGCGTTAGTTACATCATGTTTTGGGTATTTAATCGCGCTTTTACATACAGAAACAAAGAGGAAAACTGCTCTAGCATGTAAACATGTGAAATATTTTTATTGTTTTGTTTTCTGTTTTCCATGTCCCAAAGCGGTACCATTGATTTTCAAAATGAGCGCGCGCGCGCGCGCGCGTGTATGTGTATGTTTGTTTGTTTGTGCGTGCGTGCGTGCGTGCGTGTGTGTGTGTGTGTGTGTGTGTGTGTGTGTGTGTGTGTGTGTGTGAGACAGAGAAAGAGAGAGAGAGAGAGAGAGAGAGAGAGAGAGAAGAGAGAGAGATTCAGATTCAGATAATTTAATCATTAAAGGCCATAGCCCCATATGAAAGGGACGATAACAATATTACAAGAATTTTTTTTTTTACAAAGGCAGCAATATCACGAGTCCTTACAATAACAAAATGCAGTCAGTCAATAAAGCAATGTACTCTTAACTGGAAAGCTTTATATACATAAGGAACTAAACTGCGAATCACACTCTCTATTTTTTCTGATGACATCAGCAAGGAAAAAACGAAACATACATGGCTGATTATAAGATTTTTTTATGTATTAGCTGCAAACGAAGATTTCTATAATCATGGCAACTGCAGGACAAAATGAACTTCATCTTCGACTGATTCTTTACAAAGGGGACAGAGCAATTCATTTTGCGACTCGCATATTTTGTAGCGATTAGTATGCACCTTAATTCAGAGAGTCCAATTCTAAATCTAGTGAAAGTAAGTGCATGTTCATATTAAACAAAAGGTAAGTATTAACTAAATGTGAGGACTGTGAACTTTGTACACATCAAATCTGTTACTTGATTGAATGATGACTTTCCCACGCTTGCCATCTACTGTCGATCAATCTTTGTCGAATTGCTTGGATAAACTTACGTTCTTCTCTCAAACTCCTTGGTATATCATGCAAATCCTAATCCTAGCTCACACAAACAGATACGGACATTTGAAACCCAATTACTTTTGCCCCTTGAGTCGAGATCAAGTAGTGTGTTGTACGCTTTTCGTGGTAATCTATCGTTAGTCACGCTTAATAGCTTTAACCAGTAGTGGATACTTTTAACTGCAGAATTTATATGATGGATACCTATTCGTTTCTCCGTATGTTAAAATCATTTATGGGTGTGAGTTCTACACCCAAAAAACGTTTTTAACCCAGTCAAATGAAACCGATTCACAATGAACCACAGCATTGTTATCTAAACCCCACAGCTCCGAACCATACTGCACAATGGGTTGCATCTGTGAATAAAAATTTTGACAAACACTTCCAAGGAATTTTTATGTAATGCAACAATTTCTTCATAACACATAATAAAAACAATTCTAACCCTAATACCAAAGGTCTTTACATGCTGCAGCAAAACTCAGCCAGATAGAGAAAATTATACCAAGATATTTATAAACGTTTACAACGGGCATGGCAATACCATCACACAACCATTTCTCGGTTGCAGCCAGTAACCTCACTTCCTAAAGACAATCATCTTACTTTATCAAAACTGACTTTCAATCTAATTATCCGCTGAGTATTTCAAATTATTTAGTTATGTCTACAAACAACACAGTCAGTCTCCGAGAGCAGAGCTACATCACTGCTAGTAATAAAATAAAGAGTTCTGTAAGAAGATCGTTTGTAAAGCTGGCACCATGCCCACCGTTTTCTACTATTTCAGTTGCAAGCTGATAATACTAAAAATAAAACAGGACTGCACACATCTTGTTTTACTCCTCTAGTGCACGCTATAAAATCGTTAATCTATTGTCATTTCTTATCCTTGTTTTACCGCATTATACATGCTACGAATACATTAAACAATTTTCCACTGATACCGTTTTTCAATCAATATAGGCAACAGCAAATTTCGATTGATCGAGTCGAACGCTTTTTCAAAATCAATGAATGCTATCTATAACCTGCGGTTAAAAGAAAACTGCTTTTGAATCAAGGCAAGAAGGTACACACAGTCGAGTATCTATGTTTAAATCCAGCCTGATGTTCGCCAGTTATATTCTGTTCTTCTACATACTCTGCAGTCTTGAGTTGATAATGGCACTAAATACTTTGCTATATATATATCAGGCAACGAAATACCTCGATAATTATTCACATTGTTCACGTCCCCTTTTTTATATAGTGGAAGGGTTACAGACTCACACCAAGATTGAGGAAAATATCTTTCTGAAGCAATGCACTAAACACATGACAAAAAAAGTCTATGATTTGTTTCACACAGAGCTTTAAAACTTCCCCCCAATGATTCCGTCAGGACCTGTAGCTTTGCCAGATTTCAATTTTCTAAGTGCAAGCAAAACTTCAGTGTGTGTGTGTGTGTGTGTGTGTGTGTGTGTGTGAGAGAGAGAGAGAGAGAGAGAGAGAGAGAGAGAGAGAGAGAGAGAGAGACAGAGAGACAGAGAGAGAGAGAGAGCCGGGTGGTATTCATGTGTGTCATCAAAGGAATGTGTGTAATCAGCCGTGTTAGGTTCATGTGCGCGTCTCGGTCCGTATTGGTGTGCTGGACAGAAGGACTGGGAAAGGGCACCGTGGATAGGGAAAGGCGTGGATTAGTGGGGGGGGTGGGGGGGGTGGATCAAGGGAGGGAAAGAGAGAGAGGAGAGAGAGAGAGAGAGAGAGAGAGAGGGAGAGAGAGGGAAAGCTAGCTCCGCCCTCATTCTCATGCGGATGTTTCAGGTCATGACCTAGACCTGAATGAATGCTGTAGACTGACTTCCCCACAGGCCCAGAGAGTTTCTTCCCCTGCTGGTCCATTCTGATGGATGGAACAGTGACGCCGTCGTCAGGGAAGTGTTGTAGCAGGGACGTGAGGGGAAAAAAATGCACTAAAAGTGAACACACCATCAGAATGAGAAAGAAAATGCAATCGTAGGGTGTGAAAAGTATTTCAATGAAAATCCGAAAGTAACTTATGATTTGTTGAATGGTTAAATTTTGAGAGTGGAGTACAGCAGGAAATGTGTGTATGCTTGGAAACTGTTGTTGGCTTTGGCTCTTATTTTAGGTAATTATCAACTTCTTGTCAAGAGCATACCGCTGATTACAGATTTCTAGGCGACATTAATTATTTCAGACTGACACGGCTTCTTTTTTGCTATTTGCTGATCCGGTTTGGTCCGTTGCTATGTCACTTCTGTCCATCACACTAAAAAACTGGTCAATAGGCATTGGGCTTTTAATCCTGTGGAATCACGCGTTGTTCACGGCAGGACCACAGCACATCAAAAGCTACCAGTTGCTAGAACCGCAACAGGTCTGCATTTGATTCATCGTCACCGCATGCGATTTTTTTAGCCTGTGTAATTTTCTAAATACCCGCATTTTGCCTTCTCTCGCTCACGATTTCATTTCAGGAAAGATTTGCGGATATAAAGAACGATGACAACGTTGGCAAACGATGTGAACGAATTTCTGTAGAGGCGCAGTGTCTGACGTCATTCATGTAAACACGTGCGATCAACTTGTCTGTTCCCGAATGATGCGCCGAGGACAACACAGTACGAAACTGATGGTAAGACACATGGAGTGTCTTTCAAAAGCCAATCAGACCTGTCTATTGCCTAATGAGCGTTACTTTGCACCATGATGTGTGTGTTGATTTGTAATCGGGCTTTTCACACAACAGATAACAAACAAAACTGTTCTAGCATGTGTGAATTTCGTATTCTTTTCATGCATATATTTTCTTTAAAATATGTGGATTCTTTTTAAGTTGCATGTGTGTGTGTGTGTGTGTGTGGTGTGTGTGTGTGTGTGTGTGTGTGTGTGTGTGGTGTGAGTGACACACATTCACACACACACACAAACACACACACACACACACACGCGCGCGCGCGCGCGCGCGCGCGCGCTTGTGGGTGGGTGGGTGGTCGTGGTTTCGGAGTGTGAGAAAGAGACAGACGGAGGGAGTGAGAGAGAGGAGAGAGAGAGAGAGAGAGAGACAGAGACAGAGAGAGACAGGAGAGAGAGAGAGAATGACACTGATGCTGACACTGCACTGACACAAGAGGAGAGGAGAGACCAGAGAGAGAGAGAGAGTGAGAGAGAGAGAGAGAGAGAGAGAGAGAGAGTGAGAGAGAGAGAGAGAGAGAGAGAGAGAGAGAGAGAGAGAGAGAGAGAGAGAGAGAATGACACTGATACTGACACTGCACTGACACAAGTTTTATTGGCATGAACGAAAAAAGCCTGTTGACAACGGGGTTATAATTAATTGTAATTACATGTAATTGAAAAAGGAGAAATCGAACACTTTAAGAAATAATTCAAACCTACATTGGACAACACACACCCATAATAATTTGTACGTGCTCACATACACACAGCGCACGCACGCACGCGCGCGCACATACAGCGAGAGAGAGAGAGAGAGAGAGAGAGAGAGAGAGAGAGAGAGAGAGAGAGAGAGAGACTGACGCTTGCTGGGCCTTCTCTGTTGGCGGTCTTTCAGACAGGAACGCCAGTGGCCACGATGAAGGCTGCAGATGGGATCCTCTCCACATTCCAGTGGTCTCCTCGGCGGGCTGTCCTGGCCGTGGGTTCTGATGGATAGGCCAGTGCGTGAAACAGGTGCTCCGCCGTCGTCAGGAAGCGTTGCAGGGGGAAATGAGCAGTCACCGATGAGGAACGTGGTAAACGTAAGGAGTCAAAATCTGAAGTGTCTCGTTTCCAGCCTCAAGAGAGAGTCTCCCTGAGGAGGAGGTAACCTCCGTCGTTGTGACGGTGGGTGGAATATCGCTGAATCCGTCATTTCCTCAGTTTTATCCTTTTACTGCTGTCTTGGCCTTTTCCCTTTGTGTGGCACCGTGCTGAACTTGTAGCAGCTTGTAGCCCTCAGTCGCTGGTCTGTTTTAGTTTCTCTTCCGTATTTCGGATGAACTGCGCCGTTAAGGAACCGAGGCGTCACAGTATATCCATTCTCCCCCACCACTACATAGCTATAAAATGGGTTTTCGAACAATTCTAAAATCAACATCAATTTGATTTTTATGAATGAGAGTACATCATTTTCTTAATTAAAAAAAAATGTTCTTATATTGCTTCCGTATTGTAATCAAAATGTCGGTAACGGAATGATCCAGCGAAGGGAAGGACAGAGGTGGAGGCAGAAAGGGTTGAGGAGAGGGAAGTGGGTCAAAGAGTAGCTTAAAATGGTGAGGGAAGAAGAGGGTGGTGGGCTGTGGCAGGAAACTTGTCTTGCTTTGTCATCGTTTATTGCATTGCCTCTTATTCCCGGTAATTGGATCTCCTTGTATACACCACACTGTTAGCCCCCATGCTAGATTAACTATTGAAAACCAGCACGGCCGTATGACATGTGCTGGTCCAGTGAGTCTGTTGTTATGCCAGATCTGTTCATTACGCTTCAAACAGGACATTCAAGTACCGAGCCTTTCATTGTATTGAAACATGCTTCGTGGCTGACTGCACGCACCAGGAAAAGCCGCAAAAGGAAATAGACAATTGCATGAACAGAACTGGGTCTGCAGTCGATACACCGTCACCGCATGTGATGCAATGTCGCCTGATTTTACAGCGCACTTATTCATCTGTTGCACACAATCAATTTTTCAGGAAGGTTTTGAATATAAACAACAATACCAATGTTGGCGAATGTCGGTGTATTTTCTGCAGATGCGAATTATTTGACGTCACTCAAACAAACGAAATGCGATCAATTTTGCGTTCTGGAATGATGTCCAGCATGTCGTCTGAAGGATAGCTCAGTGCGATACTGACAAGTACAGTACAGGGCCGGACGATGGGAGAAACGGGGGAGGGGGGGTGTTGAAGTGTAAAAATTGCACTTTGTCACGCTTTTTCCCTTAGGACCCCTTTCGCACCCCCCTCCCCATCCCCCTCCCCCATCCCCCCTTCCCCATCCACGCCTCCACATCATGTGACTGATCAGTCCCTATAACATGTCGAAATTAAGTGTTAAACCAGTCAAACCCAGTCTATAGTTATAACACGATCTTTAGTGTTGTGCGTGTCTGTAGCACTTGTCTCTAAACGTTCTCCAGAGTAACTTCCTCAGCTGTTGTAGCTTCCAGTAACTGTAGATATACTGAGCTCATCTTCGTAGAAAGACTGGGCTTCATCATATTTGCTGTCCCTAAAATCATTTCTAACCTTGAGCTTAAAAGTACGACGCTTAATAGGCGACCAGTATGAATTTTAACGAACAAAATACCATGCTGGTCACATTAATCGCATGAAACGTATTTAGCGAATCCAGAAATTTTAGCAGAACGACAGAAATCATTCTAAATAAAAAAAAAAAACAAGAAAAAAGCAAAAGAAAAGAAAAGGTGAATGATTCAAACATATGCTCCGTAATGCTGCCTCTTTCCATTTAGAGTTGACTTCATCTTCGATGCAAAGAAGAAGAATGTTGTCTCGGAGGCGTAAAGGGTCGGAACAGATTTTAATTGTGTTCTAATTTTCCCAGCGCACTTTAAATAGTAACGTTCTCGGGTTTTCTTCTTTTCGCAATCATTGCGAAACTGGCATCGGAAATGTGACACGTCTGAGACGATAATAATAATAGTGTATTCAGGAGTGCGCCGCCGCTTTCCCTTTCGGACTGATGTAAGCAAATGGTTTTTTTCCCCGTTTTTGTAGTTAGCTTGTGTCCTTTTTTGTGATAGACGCTACGATTGCTGTGTGTCACCCTTTCCCTTCAGCCCCAACCCCCCCCCCCCCCCCCCCCCCCCCCCCCGCCCCCCCTTCGCCTTATTACTTCCCTCTGCCCAACTCTTTTTACCTTACGTTTACATTTTTTTTTGTTCTCCATTGCCACTCATTTGTCAGTGGTGCCGACAGCAGTTTATTTGTGTTGAACTGGGTAAGATCTTGTTATATGCTTGTCCCTCTTACATGTATTTACCTTTGATTTGTTATTGGATGCTTTTCTCTCCTTTTGCTCAGGGATTGGATGGAAAAGAGCATTCATGCTCGCTTATCTCATCACCCTGGTGAAAACAAAATCATTTGGTTTCGTTTCGTCGTCTCTCTCTCTCTCTCTCTCTCTCTCTCTCTCTCTCTCTCTCTCTCTCTCTCTCTCTCTCTCTCTCTCTCTCCTCTCTCTCAAGAAAGCTGTTCCAGCAAAATGCTCAGCTTGCCTGTAACTCCAGCACGATATAAGGAATCCACTCTCCACCTCTCAACCCTTCTTTTTGGCTTGTCAGCCGAATGTTGAACGAGCCTAGCGATTTGGGCGATAATGGCTACGCAACAACAACAACTCAACAACTGAACAAACAAAGCAGAACAACACAAAAACAAAACAAAAACCGAAAAGGAGAAAATGAAAAGGTACAAAAATTAAAGTCCATCATTCTAAGAAGACGATAAAACAACAAGACAACAACAACACACACAAAAAAACTGAGTGTGTATATTTTTTGTTGATTTCTTTTATTTGCCACATTTCAATTTCTTGAAAATCGAATATACTCCTTTTCTTATGCTTTTTTCTTTTCTACTCCGGTAGAGGCATTGCTTGAACTCCCTCCCCCTACGTCGTACGTTCAATCAGGAAAGGTCATTGTTGGAATGACAATGTCTGTGAAGAAAAAGAGGAAAAACCATCAAAAAGGGTTACTTGGAGAAAACTAGACGAGAGAGAGAGAGAGAGAGAGAGAGAGAGAGAGAGAGAGAGAGAGAGAGAGAGAGAGCAAGAAACAAAGAAGGAGAGACATGTCCGAAGAGAATGTCTTTTCCACCTGGCTGTGCCTAGTGCAAATCGAACTCCAGACCATGGAACAAGAGTGTGATGCATTACCCGGTAGGCCAGCCACATCCCCAGCATGTCAGAATGAGTGGATTGGAACAGTGTTTCCGAAAGATACGGAAGTGTAGAGGATGGACACAAAGACTTTGTTCACATAAAAGTAGTTACAGTTTCAGTTTCATTGGGAAGAAAGGTGGCAGAGTGGTTAAGACGTTCGCCTGCCAATCCAACGTGTGTGAGAAGTGCGTGGGTTCGAGCCCTGCCTTCTCGCCCTTTCTTTCCCAGTTTGAAGGACAAATCGAACTGAACGTCAAGTCCCATCGGATGGGGACTATAAGCGAGTCGGACCCGTGTGCCTTTCCTGGCCCCCTACACACGTTAAAGAACCCACGGCAGTTGAAAATCGAAAAGAGCAGGGGGCTTGTCCGCTGCCTTGGCAAAATGATGTAGATTGAAGTTAGCCGTCTGGTATTTCTTACCAAGCCACAAAAATTGTCACTTTACTGTTATCCTGTGTCATCGTGTACCAGTGGAAATGGAGGACACGTATAAACATTGCATGCATCCTATGTGAGAAACTGGAGGAATAATTGAGATAAATGAAAATGAGTGAATGATATTTGAATGGTACGGGAAACGACTGAATGAGCAGCCAGTAGGCTGTTCTTCGGCCGGCTGTACCTGGGTAGGCAGCCCGTTGAGTGAGTGAGGTAGCGTGATTATTGTAAAGCGCTTAGAGCTTGGTCTGTGACCGAGGATAGGCGCTATATAGATACCAAATATATAATGATAATAAGAACGCATTACTGCGTGCGAAGTGGTCAATGAACGCTCCACCACATCTGCACAGACACAAGGCCACAGTGCGCACGGTTTACAGCTGGATCCAGAAATGAGAGAGTTTATAGGAAACCGAACCGAACTTATCCCATGTCTGACCTACATATGAACCCGCTGGGCTGGGCGAGAACTGGACACGACCTTAGGTGTGTGGTTTGCGTGCGTGCTCGTGCGCGCGACCGTGTGTGTGTGTGTGTGCGTGCGCGCGTGCGGGCGGAAGCCCGCACGCGCGTGAGTGTGTGTGTGTGTGTGTGTGTGGGATGGTGGTGGTGGTGGGGGGTGTGTGTGTGTGTGTGTGTGTGTGTGTGCGTGCGTGCGTGTGTGTGTGCGTGCGAGTCTTTGCCTGTCTCTGTGTGTGTCAGTGTGCCAGCACACTTGCATTCGTGTGTTTTTGTTTCTTGCCTATAATGCTGGTGCACTTGCATGTATGTGGGCAGGGTTTGTCTGCGTGTGCATCTGTATCCGTATGTCTGTGCGTATGTGCGCATATATGCATGCAGGCATGTGTGTGAAAAAGCTTTTCAGAGGGTGAAAAGCATTTGATTTACATATGTTGATTCTTTTTAGGTTATCAAAACGTCCAGCAACTAAAACGACAAGTAAAAAAAAAAAATTCTAGAAAAAAAGCATTATTGGAATAGCTGGTCCTGTCGATTTCGTCGAGATGTGGGAGACAAGCCAAGGGCTAGGGTGAATGGTCGAGGGGAGTGATCAAGAGTCAATATTTTATCGTGCCAGAGTCTGGGACAGGCTGACCGATAGCTGAAATTGCTTCTTTTGGAAGGGCAGCTTCCCTCATAACCTGGAGAGAGAGAGAGAGAGAGAGAGAGAGAGAGAGAGAGAGAGAGAGAGAGAGAGAGAGAGAGAGTGAGAGAGTGTGTGTGTGTGTTTGTGTGTGTGTGTGTGTGTGTGTGTGTGTGTGTGTGTGTGTGTGTGTGTGTGTTCTAATTCATCCGTCTTTTGGACGCCGAAGGAGATATTATTCTGGAACAGAGGAATCGTGGCACCTGTTTGAATGACTGTAAAATACTGTAGTTTCGCTTGCCAACGTTGCCTTCGTTCTTCAAGGCTGAAAACATTCCAGAATAAAAAAAGAAACTGTGCAGAACAGATGTCTAAACCAGTTAGACCCATTAATGAAAAAAAAAAAAAACACTTCGTGTGCGCTGATAATGAATTTGGTCACATGATTATCCCGCTTCTTGCAACTAATTAAGGTAACTTCTGTTTTGTAGTTGTTGTGTGTAGGTGTTATTAGTCACCAAAGTGAGTAGGATAGAAGTCCAAGTGCTTAATGACCTATTCTAAGTGTAGAACAGAACTAGTACACAAACAAACGAACTGGATGATCTAAGTGTGCATGGACATGTTGTGATGATGATGATGATGATGATGATGATGATGATGATGATGATGATGATGATGATGACGACGACGACGACGATGATAATGATGATGATTTTTACTATCATCATCATCAGCAACAGCGGCGGCGGCAGCAGCAGCAGCAGCAGCGGCGGCATTCTTACGTACTCTCTATCATTGCTCTACCATCCAATTTACACAAAGAGCTGCCTACATGGGTACAGCCGACTGAACCGCTGCCTGCTGATGCTAATCATTCGTTTCCCATGTCATTCCAACGAATATGTTGCTCGGACTTTCGCTCATTTCCTTCAATGTTTACGCAGGAGTCATGCTAATTTTAACGTGTCATCCATACCAACGGCCAGACTGGCCTTCTTTTCCCAAAGTTGGTGATGGGATTTTACATGTGCGCAAGATCTTGTGTGTGCGTTCACACATGGTACCTCGGCTTGTGGTATATTCGACGGACATTAAAATGTTCGGAAAATGGGAGTCAGAGCTAAAGTTAACCCTGAAGGAAAAATACCTCTGTAACAAAACGGTCCGGCGTAGAATCGAACTTATAACGCCAGGATCACGAGTCCGGCGTTCCACTGACTCAGCTATCCCCATCCCCCACTCCCCCTCCCACCTCCCATCCCCTCGACTTCTCCCCCCCCCCCCCCCCCCCCCCCCCCCCCCCCCCCTCCTCACACACACACACTTAATCCGGCTCGAAGCGACTCACACTGTGCAGAGGCCATAACAGGAGCAACGTGTTCATGAGATTTTACAAACAACCACGAAGAGGGCAGTAAGTAAGTCATCGACACATTTGTTCCGTCAGAAAAAAAAAAATCCTTCAACAATACGATCACTGTGAACCGGGGTTTAAGGGAGAAAGAAAAGACAGCAACTTTCAGAACAAAGAAAAGGTAACTGCTGGCGGTGTTGCCTCCCTTGGCGTGTGGCACTATCTGCTGATATGCTGATATTTACGACTGACAGGGTGTCCGATCTCAGAGGTGTGCCTGGCGGGGTCAGGAGATGGATTTGTCTGTCTTCTGATATGGCCTGTCTGATCGACCAGATTATATGTGCCCAGAGTGCGCCGATCTGGTGCCTGTCTGCAGTCTTGTCTCTTCTTTCTTTTCGCGTAGGGCTTCTTCTTCTTCTTCCTTTCTCTTCTTCTTTCTTCTTCTTCTTCTTCTTCTTCTTCTTCTTCTTCTTCTTCTTCTTCTCCTCCCCCTCCTCCTCCTCCTCCTCCTCTTCTTCTTCTTCTTCTCTTCTTCTTCTTCTTGAACTTTTTCTTCATCCTCTTCTTCATCGGTCTCCTCGTTCTCTCCTCTTTTTCAATTTCTCGTTTGGTCTACCACCTCGTTCTTCATCTCCATCTCCTCCTCCACCCCCCACCCCCCCACCACCCCTTTTTTTTTCTTTTCCTTCTTAACCTCCTCCTCTGTTGACCCCCTCCTCTAAGTTTCCTATTTTCTTTTTGTTTAAACCTTCTTTTCTACTTTCTCGTCCACCCTCCTGCTTTTTGTTTTCTTCTCCTTGTCCTCCTTTTCTCTGGTCTTTTCTTAATCTTCTTCTCTGTTTTCCTCCTCCGTCTTTTTCCCTTCTTCTCATCCTCTTCATCCATCCTCCTCCTCCTCCTCATCCATCCTCCTCCTCCTCTTCTTCTCCTCCATTTTCTGATTTCTCTTCTTATCCAGTTCTCTTTTCCCCCATTTTCACTTCCTGTCAGTAATGTACTGTTGCTGCCTGACTCACATCAAGATTGTTGACCACGTTCATCAAGTCCATTCATCAGTTGTCTTTCTATCTGTCTGGCCTGGCCACACACACACACACACACAAACACACACACACACCACACACACACACACACACACACACACACATCTATCTATCTATCTATCTATCTATCTATCTACACACTTTGTCACGCTTTTCCTTAGCACTCCTTTCGCACCCCCCTGCCCATCCCCCTTCCCCTCCCCTTTCCCATCCCCCCTCACCTTCCCCATCCACGCCTCCACATCATGTGACTGATCAGTCCCTATAACATGTCGAAATTAAGTGTTAAACCCAGTCAAAACTGTCTATAGTTATAACACGATCTTTAGTGTTGTGCGTGTCCGTAGTGCTTGTCTCTAAACGTTCTCCAGAGTACTTCCTCAGCTGTTGTAGCTTCCAGTAACTGTAGATATACAGAGCTCATATTCATAGAACACTGGGCTTCACCGTTTGCTGTACCTAAAATCATTTCTAACCTTGAACTTAAAAGTACGACGCTTAATAGGCGACCAGTATGAATTCTAACGAACAAAATACCATGCTGGTCACATTAATCGCATGAAAACGTATTTAGCGAATCCAGCAATTTTAGCAGAACGACAGAAATCATTCTAAATAAAAAAACAAGAAAAGCAAAAGAAAAGGAAAGGTGAATGAATCAAACAATATGCTCCGTAATACTGCCTCTTTCCATTTAGAGTTGACTTCATCTTCGATGCAAAGAAGAAGAATGTTGTCTCGGAGGCGTAAAGGTCGGAACAGATTTTAATTGTGTTCTAATTTTTCCAGCGCACTTTAAATAGTAACGTTCTCGGGTTTTCTTCTTTTTCGCAATCATTGCGAAACTGGCATCGGAAATGTGTCACGTCTGAGACGATAATAATAATAGTGTATTCAGGAGTGCGCCGCCGCTTTCCCTTTCGGACTGATGTAAGCAAATGGTTTTTCCCCGTTTTTTGTAGTTAGCTTGTGTCCTTTTTGTGATAGACGCTACGATTGCTGTGTGTTAACCCTTTCCCTTCAGCCCCAAACAGCCCCCCCCCCCCCCCCCCCCCGCCCCCCCTTCCCCTTCGCTTATTACTTCCCTCCCTCTGCCCAACTCTTTTTACCTTACGTTTTACATTTTTTTTGTTCTCCATTGCCACTCATTTGTCAGTGGTGCCGACAGCAGTTTATTTGTGTTGAACTGTGTAAGTTCTTGTTATATGCTTGTCCCTTTTACATGTATTTACCTTTGATTTGTTATTCGATGTTTTTTCTCTCCTTTTGCTCAGGGATTGGATGGAAAACAGCATTCATGCTCGCTTATCTCATCACCCTGGTGAAAACAAAATCATTTGGTTTCGTTTCGTCTCTCTCTCTCTCTCTCTCTCTCTCTCTCTCTCTCTCTCTCTCTCTCTCTCTCTCTCTCTCAAGAAAGCTGTTCCAGCAAAAAATGCTCAGCTTGCCTGTAACTCCAGCACGATATAAGGAATCCACTCTCCACCTCTCAACCCTTCTTTTTGGCTTGTCAGCCGAATGTTGAACGAGCCTAGCGATTTGGGCGATAATGGCTACGCAACAACAACATCAACAACTGAACAAACAAAGCAGAACAACACAAAAAACAAAACAAAAAACCGAAAAGGAGAAAACGAAAAGGTACAAAAATTAAAGTCCATCATTCTAAGAAGACGATAAAACAACAAGACAACAACACACAAAAAAAAACCTGAGTGTGTATATTTTTGCTGATTTCTTTTATTTACCACATTTCAATTTCTTGAAAATCGAATATTCTCCTTTTCCTTATGCTTTTTTCTTTTTTCTCTACTCGGTAGAGGCATTGCTTGAACTCCCTCCCCCTACGTCGTACGTTCAATCAGGAAAGGTCATTTGTTGGAATGACAATGTCTGTGAAGAAAAGGAGGAAACCATCAAAAAGGTTACTTTGGAGAAAACTAGACGAGAGAGAGAGAGAGAGAGAGAGGAGAGAGAGAGAGAGAGAGAGAGAGAGAGAGAGAGAGAGAGAGAGAGAGCACAAAACAAAAAGGAGACATGTCCGAAGAGAATATCTTTTCCACCTGGCTGTGCCTAGTGCAAAATCGAACTCCAGACCACGGAACAAGAGTATGATGCATTACTCGCTAGGCCAGCCACATCCCCCAGCATGTCAGAATGAGTGGACTGGAACAGTGTTTCTGAAAGGTAGGGAAGTGTAGAGGATGGACACAAAGACTTTGTTCACATAAAAGTAGCTACAGTTTCAGTTTCATTAAGAAGAAAGGTGGCAGAGTGGTTAAGACGTTCCAACGTGTGAGAAGTGCGTGGGTTCGAGCCCTGCCTTTCTCGCCCTTTCTTTCCCAGTTTGAAGGACAAATCGAACTGAACGTCAAGTCCATCGGATGGAGACTATAAGCGAGTCGGACCCGTGTGCCTTCCTGGCCCCCTACACACGTTAAAGAACCCACGGCAGTTGAAAATCGAAAAGAGCAGGGGGGGTTGTCCGCTGCCTTTGGCAAAATGATGTAGATTGAAGATAGCCGTCTGGTATTTCTTACCAAGCCACAAAAATTGTCACTTTACTGTTATCCTGTGTCATCGTGTACCAGTGGAAAATGGAGGACACGTATAAACATTGCATGCATCCTATGTGAGAAACTGGAGGAATAAATGAAATAAATGAAAATGAGTGAATGATATTTGAATGGTACGGGAAAAACGACTGAATGAGCAGCCAGTAGGCTGTTCTTCGGCCGGCTGTACCTGGGTAGGCAGCCCGTTGAGTGAGTGAGGTAGCGTGATTATTGTAAAGCGCTTAGAGCTTGGTCTGTGACCGAGGATAGGCGCTATATAGATACCAAATATAATGATAATAAGAACGCATTACTGCGTGCGAAGTGGTCAATGAACGCTCCACCACATCTGCACAGACACAAGGCCACAGTGCGCACGGTTTAACAGCTGGACAGAAATGAGAGAGTTTATAGGAACCGAAGCGAACTTATCCCATGTCTGACCTACATATGAACCCGCTGGGCTGGGCGAGAACTGGACACGACCTTAGGTGTGTGGTTTGCGTGCGTGCTCGTGCGCGCGAGTGTGTGTGTGTGTGTGTGTGTGTGCGTTCCGCCCGCACGCGCGTGAGTGTGTGCGTGTGTGTGTGTGTGTGTGTGTGTGTGTGTGTGGGATGGTGGTGGTGGGGGGATGTGTGTGTGTGTGTGTGTGTGTGTGTGGTGTGTGTGTGTGTGTGTGTGTGTGTGTGTGTGTGTGTGCGTGTGTGCGTGCGAGTCTTTGCCTGTCTCTGTGTGTCAGTGTGCCAGCACACTTGCATTCGTGTGTTTGTTTCTTGCCTATAATGCTGGTGCACTTGCATGTATGTGGCAGGGTTTGTCTGCGTGTGCATCTGTATCCGTATGTCTGTGCGTATGTGCGCATATATGCATGCAGGCATGTGTGTGAAAAAAAGCTTTTCAGAGGGTGAAAAAGCATTTTGATTTACATATATTGATTCTTTTTTAAAGTTATCAAAACGTCCAGTGTCCAAAAAAAAAAAAAAAATCTAGAAAAAGCGTCATTGGAATAGCTGGTCCTGTCGATGTCGATTTCTTCGAGATGTGGGAGACAAGCCAAGGGCTAGGGTGAAATGGTCGAGGGGAGTGATCAAGAGTCAATATTTTATCGTGCCAGAGTCTGGGACAGGCTGACCGATAGCTGAAATTGCTTCTTTTGGAAGGGCAGCTTCCTCATAACCTGGAGAGAGAGAGAGAGAGAGAGAGAGAGAGAGAGAGAGAGAGAGAGAGAGAGAGAGAGAGAGAGAGAGAATGTGTGTGTGTGTGTGTGGTGTGTGTGTGTGTGTGTGTGTGTGTGTGTGTGTGTGTGTGTATTCTAATTCATCCGTCTTTTGGACGCCGAAAGAGATATTATTCTGGAACAGAGGAATCGTGGCACCTGTTGAATGACTGTAAAAATACTGTAGTTTCGCTTGCCAACGCTGCCTTCGTTCTTCAAGGCTGAAAACATTCCAGAATAAAAAGAAA
>JADBJO010022321.1:2500-28132 GCA_016801955.1 Conus betulinus | reverse complement strand
GTCGGACATAATTTTCCGAAAAGATCAAGAAAAGAAGTGCAACAAGCGTAAACAGTAAACTAATGCATAGAGACACTTGACAAAAGCGAAAGTAAGATATGAATAAATTAATGTGTACAACAACAACAGCTACTACTGCTGCTGCTGCTGCTGCTGCTACTACTACTACTACTGCTGCTGCTTGCTGCTGTGCTGCTTCTGCTGTACTACTACTACTACTACTATCACGACGACGAGGATGACGACGACGGCGACGACTAAACAACACACACACACACAACACCACACACACACACACACACACACACACACACCATATATATATATATAGATATATATTATATATATATATATATATATATATATATATATATAATGCTGAACAATTAAGTAGTGGGAGAAAACAAGGGCAGGTTAACAATTCTTCCATCATTATAGTAAGATTTGGCAAAGATTAGAAATTGAGAGGGAAAAAATAAAATTGAAGATGAAATAAATGGGAAAAATGTATATCATAAAATATGAAAACCCCTTCACTAGCTGCATGAGGAAAAACTATCGCAATCCCTCCCAAAGACAGTTCTATATGTGTCGCCTGCTCCGAGGCCTTTCGCTGGATCGGACTCATCAGGGAGACACGGCTGATTGTGTCTGTGCTCTTGGCGTCAGATAGAGACACACCACAGTCCATAATTCTGTGTGTTCCGACCGCCAAGGGTTCGAAAAAGAATGCAACACACCACACACACACACACACACACACACACACACACACACACACACACATATATATATATATATATATATATATAATATATATATATATATATATATATATATATATATAGTGTATGTATGTTTGAGACATGCAAAATAATAGAAAAAAAATCGTGTGTTAAAAGAAAATCTATCCTGCTGTTTGCTAAATTGTATATTTACACAAATGTGATTTAAACATGAATTTTCTCATGTAAAATTAATGATTTCATTGAATTATCAAAAGACAGGTTTGAAATAGAAAAGTACATTGGTTATGTTAACTTTAACATGGTAAAGTTTAACACTGACTGGCGTAAGTATAAAGAATTAATTGAAAGTGAAGAAATGTAAACTCGAAAAAAAAAAAAAAAAACTTTATTACAAAACAAACAAAACAAAAAACGAAAACCTCCAAAGCCAGTTAAGAGTATGCAATCATGATGCCGGCGTCTTCATTAAAAAAATAATTCTTGATACTCTAGAATACCATCAATATATTATTTTTCTTCATAGGAATGGTTGGCAGTTATTCACACTCTTCTTTTGTGTGTGTGTGTATACGTTTTTTTTGATTCGTGTCTTTTGCTCCTCTTTATGATCTTTCCTTTAATCTACGTCCCCTCTCGACAACTACGCTCCTGTGCTGACGACCGCCTTCTACGAATGACTCGCTTAAGGACTACTACTGGTGAAAGATCTTTCTCTTTTCAAGCTCCAGCGACGTGGAACAGACTGCCAGACTCTCTCAGACATTCAGATTCTATCTCTTCTTTCAAGTCTAAACTTAAAACCCATCTATTTTCTCATAATTAGTCAATGCTGGAGGAGGGGGGGGGGGGGGGTACAACCTAACTCATAGCCGTCTGGGCCTTTTCAAATGTAGTGTATGTATGCGTATGTTCTCTATTACATGCATTTGCTGTATAATTGAACGTTATAGGATTTAGTTTTTGTAGTGATACTTGAAAAATAAGTGAATGTTGTACTCATAGGATTTGTTAGTTTTTGTAGTAATAGTATTTGTAGTTGGGGTGTAAGGTGTACTATTGTATGTGACAAGGGTGAATGTAGTATGATTTTGTAAAGTGCTTAGAGAAATTCGTTTGATTAGGCGCTATATAAGAAACCATTATTATTATTATTATTATTATTATTATTATTATATTATTATTATTATTATTATTACTACCACAGCTACTACTACTACTACTACTACTATTATTATTATTATTATTATTATTATTATTATTATTATTATTATTATTATTACTATTATTATTATTATTATTATTATTATTATTATCATCATCATCATCATTATTATTACCTGTCCAGAGTTTAGTTATATTTTCTCCCATTTTTCTCAATTGTGAAATATTGAAATTGAAATTAGATGCACAGAAATTTGAATTGAAGATAAAAGTGTAGTTTAGAAAAAGGGTTTGGAAACTTAAAAAAAAAAAAAAAAAGTTTTCATGGAGTCTGCTGTAAGCTGTTGAAGTCTCCCATCATGCAAGTCCCAACACGCTCAAAGAATACGTTTCACTGTGAGTGGAACAGGACATGGAATGCACCACGGAGCTTCTTCACCTTCAAGAAGTTAAGAAGGGGTGTAGAAGGAGTGGCCTGTGTGCAAACGGCACAAGACTGTTTCTTCTGTAATGCCGTCCCAGGAACGAGCTTTAGGCGTACGTGGTTGTCGTTAGCTACAGCAAGCATGTTTTCCTATCAGCGTCCTGGAGATAAGACAAGAAAGGTACATTCATTGGCATGGCACATACGCTCTAACATGTTATCTGATGAAATATGCGCTGCTTGTGGTACAGAAGGCGTTTCACGTAACGCCATATACATTTGACATGTATATATATATATATATATATATATATATATATATATATATATATATATATATATATATATATATATTATCTATATTGAGATATAGCCATTTTTAAATTTTTTTTTTACGTTTACGAAACGCTGCAGGAGTGACCATGTAGTTTTTCCAAGTGCGCCAAAACTGAGCTGCACAAGAAGATATAAATAATGTCACTGCCAGAGTGGACAAGTCTGTCTGGTTGAAATGAGCGATCATTTTCTTTTATTATAGAAGACTGATTGGAGGAACTGGAGGGTTCTCGGAGGTGCGTCTTTGTTGTCCACTGACAGACATATTTGTTTGCTGTTGTTGTTTTTTGTTGTTGCTACTGTCTTAACAGAAGACCCTGAACAATGTGAATGATAGATCATTCAAAAAGGGCGGGATGAGCTGAGTGTTAAGGTAGGGAGTTGAGAGAGACTGAGAGAGAGGTTTAAAAAGATTCAAAAACATCACTGAGGAGGAGAGAATCCGGAAAAATGAGAGAGAGGAAGAAGCAAGAGAATTTTAGCCAGAAGCTATTCACGGAGAGAGAGGAGAAGATTAGAGAAGGTGCGAAAGGAGGGAGGAGAGAAGAGGAGAGGAGCGAGAGGTTGAGAGAGACAACTGAGAGAGAGAGAGAGAGACGAGGAGAGGAAGATAGAGAGGGGATGGAGGGAGAGGGAGAGAAAAAAGAGAGGCCTGAGGAGAGGAGAGAGGAGAGAGAGAGAAGACGAGGGAGAGAGAGGGAGAAAGGAGAGAGAGAGAGAGGAGAGGAGAGAGAGGGAGAGGAGAGAGGAGAAGAGATGAAGGTGAGAGAGGAGGAGGAGAGTGTGGTCTGGGGCGCGCGCGAGCCGTGAGAGGTGAGTGTGTGTGTGTGTGTGTGTGTGTGTGGTGTGTGTAGGTGAAGGTGGAGTGGTGAGCGTGGAGAGAGAGAGAGAGAGAGAGAGAGAGGGAGAGAGGGAGGGAGAGAGAGAGAGAGACACGAGGAGAGAGGAGAGAGGGAGAGAGAGATAGAGAAGAGAGACACGTGGAGACTTGGGAGAGGAGAGACCAGGAAAGAGGTCTTTTGACAATGGGGGAGGGGGGGAACAAAACAATGAGCATTTCCCTCGATTTCCCTGCAAACAAGAGAATAGAGATGAAATGTCCTAGTGTGAGTCAAATCAAAGGTTAACAAAAAACAGATAACATTTCTAATATTTCCTTAGGTACTCACGCACAGGAGGTAGGAAGGAGTAAAATCGTAAGGACTGACTCGACCAGAGAGGCAATCAAATGATGGCATTGGGATCTTACTGATCTCTTCCACATGCGATGAATGATATTTTTCATTCATACATCTCTCATAATGCATCTTAAAGGGAGTAGGTGGGCAGGCCTAAATTTTTAATTCTTCCGGGATGAATTTCGCAACTGATTAACTACAAGTTCAGGAGATGATATCAGGAGCGGCAACAGAGGAGAGGGGAGGCCGAGAAAAAAATCCGGAGGGGGAGAGGAGCGGAAAAATAGATACGAAGGAGAGGCCGAGGGAGGAGGGAGAGAGGATGGGAGAGGAGAGGAGAAGGAGAGGGGGAGAAGAGGCGAGAGGATGGAGGAGAGAAAGAGGAGAGAGAGGAGAGAGAGAGGGAGAGAGAGAGAGGAGAGGTGGGGAGAAGAGAGAGGAGAAAAAAGGGAGGGGAGAGAGAGAAGAGAGGTGAGAAGAGAGGGGAGAGGAAAGGAAGAGAAAAAAGGGAGAGGAGGAAAGGGGAGAAGGAAAAAGAGGGGAAAGAGGGAAGAAGAGGTGGAGAGAGAGAAGAAAGAGAAGGAGAGGGAGGGGAAGGGAATGAGGGGAGGGAAGTGGGGAGGAGAGAGGAGAAGAAAAAGAGAGAGGAGAGAGAAGGGGGAAAAGAGGAAGGAAGAAGGGAGAAGGGGGGGGGAAAAAAAGGTGGAAGAAAGAGGGGAAAAAGGGAAGGGGGAAGAAGGAGAAAGGAGGGGAAAGAAAAGAGGAGAAAGGGAGGAAGGAGGGGAAAAAGGAAAGGAGAAAGAGAGAGAAGAAAGAGGGGGGGAGAAGAAAAGGAGGGGAGGGAAAAGGAAAGAGGATCAAAAGGAGAAAAAAGGGGAGGGACAAGTGGGGAGGGGAGGGAAAAGTGGGGGGGGGAGTAAAAAAACAATGAAGAAGAAAGGGGAAAGGGGAAGAGGGAAGGGGAAAAGAAAAGGGGAAAAGAAAAGGAGAAAAGGAGGGAGGGGGGGAAAAAAAAGAAAAAGAGGGAAAAAGGAGAAGGAAAAAGGGGGATAATATTTCAGGGGGGAGGGGACGCACAGGAAGTTCGAAAGGCACGAGAGATACAAAGAAAAAGAAAACAACACAAAAAGATCCGAAGTAAATTAAACTGTCTTGCCTGTTCCCATCTTCTTCTTGAGCGGTATGACGCATGCGACAGACGATTCAAACGTGGCAGATCATGGTGATGATGATGATAGTTGGTACAAACTATACCGACCATATGAAGATGCATCTATGGTGATCTCTATAATTGCTAACCCTATTGTGCTTGTGTTTGGTGTCTTCGGGAATCTTATGATAATTCTCATCATGTATCGTCTGCCTACCTCCAATGTGGGCGTGTTTTTTTCCAACTTCTGGCGTACTCTGACCTGTTGATGTTGATAGTAGGTCCCCTAGACAGCATGCTCGCGCGAGTATTTCACCTGCCGAGAATCAGCCAAATGGGTGTCTGGGCATGCAAGGTGGAGAAGTTACTGATGCACATGGTGACACATGTATCACCGTGGATGCTTGTGACCCTCTCCATGCAAAGAGCAGCCTCTGTGCTGTGGCCTCATCGTATGAGGGCTATGTGGACGAAGAGAACATCGCGAGCGGTTGCCTGTACAATAGTCATCGTCAAATTCCTGATAAACTGTCATTATCTCTATGGATATGGTCGTCATGCTTATTATTGTCCCAACAAGTGTTGTCGTGAAGCTTGGTCAGAAAATTACATATGGTTTAGGACCAAGATTTGGCCTTGGGTAGACTGGCTCCAATTTTGTCTTCTACCTTCCGTGCTGTTGGTGCTTACCAATAGCATTATTCTCTGGATACTTGCTGGAACTAAGAGAAGAGGTAGGCGTCTTCCAGTACAACAAACCACTGAGGATTCCAGACAACAGCAGGTGTCTTCATTGACTGTGACTCTTGTCATTGCCAGTGTGTCCTTTATTCTCTGGACAGCGCCTGTATCAATCGCAAAACACGGCCTACTATCTAGTGAGGACGGCGACCCTATTCAGTATGGAAAATGCGAACCTTTTGCTGGCATCAGTCGTTCGCTGTGGTACTGCAATAGCGCCGTGAACTTTTATCTGTATTGTCTCTGTGGCAGGAAGTTTAGATCAGAATTTAAAAACTTGATACTTCAGTGTTTGAAGATACCCTATGAAGCGAAATAAGTTAGCTACCTGATTTTTAAAGAAAAAAAAACGACCTCAGCTAGTGCATTTTTAGCCGTGGGCATAATAAACGGAAACAACGGAAAAAGACCTGTCACTGTCTGTAATTTTTAGACTGATCTTTACAGCTGAATGATTGCCCACATTCCTTGATTGGTTTCGAAGCAGTTCACCGGAATTGTCAACATAAACTCATGATACATGATAAGTTAACATTCCCCATTTAAAAAAACAAGTTATTGAAAAAAAATAGTATAGACCTCAAAAGTAATATATGCACAGATACGCGAATGAATGCACAAACAATCCAAACATAAATCAAACAGTCAGTCACTCATTCAATCAATCTCTAATTTGAACAGTGATTTCATTTCAGCCTGAAACACCATCATAATCTAATTGCCGGTGGAAATGTTCGCATACGGTTTCAGATCACAACAGAGACAAGGTTTGAAAACCAAAAATACCTCCCCTTTCGCCTCTCCCCTCGCCCATACACTCTCCCAAATATTACATCTCTCTCTCTCTCTCTCTCTCTCTCTCTCTCTCTCTCTCTCTCTGTCTCTCTCTCTCTGTCTCTCTGTCTGTCTGTCTGTCTGTCTGTCTGTCTCTCTCTCTCTCTCTCTCTCTCTCTCTCTCTCTCTCTCTCTCTCTCTCTCTCTCTCTCTCCTTCCTAAGAAGGTTGCACCTGAAAGCCAAATAAACAGAAAATGCGTTACATTCAGTGTACGTAAAATATGAAACACTACCGTCACTGCTCTGCTTGCTTTACTTGTTCCATCTGGCCTCTCTAAAGCGAAATTTAATCTGGTTGTGAATAAAACTCAAAATATATTGATCTGGGTTGATCACTACAAAACACATTGACCTCACAGAGCCGTCTCTCACTTCGTGCCAAATACTCACCTGTGTGTTAAAGACAATGATATGAATCTTATTTTCATTTATTTGAATATCAATCTGATAGCAGCAGCAGATTGCGTGATCTTGAATGATCACTGAGGATCAGTTACTGCTGTTGACAGGTAAACTTATACTGTCAGCAAAGTGCAAGATGAATAGTTCCAGAGGATCAGCATTTATTCCATGTCCTCCATTTTGAATAATTACCAAAGCCCATCATTTATTAACAACGAGAAAAAACCGGATTACTAATGTCCTTGTTTGACCCTTCTGGTACACATACACACAATAAAGTCTGATAATTCACTTCAGGTCTGGTTTTTTCCTTTTATCTCACTACGCGTACCGTGATAAAATTGTCATTTAATTCCATTTTGTCTATGAAATAGTTCATAACGGTTGCGAGGAATCTGAATCGAAGGATTTTTGTTTTTCAAATCTTGAAAAAAGTCTCATACAACTTCTGATTATTTTACGAATTCTTCTTGAATACCAAATTATACTGATGATAACTAATGATCTTGCCTCCTGCTTGATGTTCTCCTGTTTACAATTTTCTGACTCATTCATGACATATTTTATTAATAACGGAACTGTATAGTTCACTACATACATGGCAGAAAGAAACACCCCCCTGTGATTAGTTGAATACCACCCCCACCCCCTTCTGAAACACAGGTAGTATTTTGGATTCTTATGAATGCACGAAATAAAATCCAAAATTAAACGGAAAGCTGAATGATTAAAAAAAAAGCTCATTAAACAGTGTCACTAGAAGTTAAAAAAGAAAAACATTTCACCGAGACCATCATATCTAGCACTGTTAATACTTTTCAGTTAGTGTATTGGTATTAATATTTCTTAAATCGGTACGGATCGATCGAAAGTGTTTTCTTCACGGTTATCATAAGTCTCAGCACACACTTTCCATCAGTCCTCACCAGTAGAGGGCCATGTAGGAAAGTGTTGTGATAGAAAATGTGCATTTGTATGCATTGGAAACATGTTCACATGTGAATATTCAACCCTGGACGATGCAGTGTATAGTGAGCTTGGTAGGTATCTGATTGATGTTAATTCTTCTGTGAAATGTATCACATACTAGCCGAAAATGACCAGAAAGGATAAGATCAGACTTTTAAAGTTTCTTAGACATTGCGAAATTAAGATTGTAGTAGCAAGACGGCACATGGGCTATCAATGTTCGCCAGTGCTTAAATTAATTCAGCTTTGCTTTTGTTTGGAACAACCTGGAAGTTGAAGGTATGTTAGGAGTTTTGTTCTGAACAGCGAATAATTTACAGCAGAAGATAGGACTGGCATGATCAAGTGTACGATAGCGAAAAAGCTGCGCAACACAGACTCTTTTCAAACGGCACAAGATGACAGAACTGTATACCGGAATTGATAGAAATGAGTTTATTAAGATCTCTGTAAGTGAATTTAGATTAAGGAAAATGAAATCCATATTCTATTTTGCTGTCCTCGTTTTCTTTACCTTAGAGTAATGTTTGTAAAGCCACAGTTTTATAATGCGCCTTGTAATTTCAGAGTTTATTAACTCTTGGTAATAAGAAACGAAAATATACATTTCCATCTTGCTATGTACATATATGAAGCACAAACAAGGCTACAGATGGTTTAGTCTTGTTAAGTTCTTTTGTTAGATATGTGTGTATCAGTTTTCTTAATTCATTCCAACTTTTGATATTTGATAGTTTGTGCATTACACATGTTACCTCTTCAGTACGAGGTTGTGGCCTTAATCTACATATATTTTCGTATCTATTTTGAAAAAAAAAATCTCCCTCTGTGTATCTCTGTCTGATTGTCTCTGTCTCTCTCTCTCTCTCTCTCTCTCTCTCTCTCTCTCTCTTTCTCTCTGTCTCTCTGTGTGTCTCTCTCTGTGTCGTTCTCTCTCTCTCTCTCTCTCTCTCTCTCTCTCTCTCTCTCTCTCTCTCTCTCTCTCTCTCTCTTTGTCGCTGTCTGCCTGTCTGTCTTTTAGCCTCTTCTCAGCTTTCTTCTTTCCTGTTCTCTTTGCTCAACTCGCTAATCCTAGCACGACTACATCCATTACACATTTGCGATATTTTCTACTGTAGCCAATTGTGTAGCTTTCATGAAGATAGTTCTATCGCCAGCAGACTGTGTCTGTAGCAGAAGTACAAAATAGCAAAAACAACGATAATAACAATGGTGATAATGATATTAACAATAATAAGAAGAACAAGAACAAACAATAAGAAGTATAATGATAACAAGTACAATTATGATAATGATCATAATGACAATAACGACAAGAACAAGAACAATAGTCACAACAACAAGAACAATAACAACAAAAACAGCAAAATAATGGTAACAATGAAATAATAATAAAAATAATAATAATAATAATTATTATTATTATTATATTATTATTATTATTATTATTATATTATTATTATTATTATCATTATTATAAAAATTATGATCATTATAATAACAACAATTGTAATAATAATGATAATAGTAATGATAATATATAGTGACGGTAGTAGTAGTAGCAGTAGTAGTAGTAGTAGTAGTAATAGTAGCAACAGCAGCAGCAGCAGCAGTAGTAGTAGTAGTAGTAGTAGTAGGGGTTGAGGGGGGGAGGCAGAGGCACAGGAGGAAGAAGAAGAGTAGGAGTTGTAGTAGTTATGGTGGTGGTGGTGGAAGTTATGACATTGATAATGACATTTTGTTCTTGTGACAACAGTTTGTAAAGTTTCCTTTATTGAGATCGGAATAGTTAAAATGATTATGTTAAGTTGTTTATTCCTGATAACATGAAACAACTTCAACAAAATCACATAAAAGTAAAGTGTAAAGAAAACTGCGAAAAGCACCATTTTTAAATCCGAGAAAAACATCATCAAACTTGATTTGAACCTGTATTTGACACGAAACTTAATTTTTAAAAAAACATAAAAAAAAAAAAAAAAAAAAAAACATTGAAGCCAAATTAACAAGCCACACACACACATACACACACGCACGCACGCACGCACGCACGCGCGCGCGCACGCACACACACACACACACACACACACACACACACACACACACACACACACACACACACACACACACACACACACACACACAATCGCGCACACACACACACTAAAAATAGTACACGCACGCATGTTCACGCACACAAGCACACACAACACACACACACACACACACACACACACACACACACACACACACACACACACACACACACGCACGCACGCACAAACGCACGCACTCACGCATGCATGCACGCACGCACGCACGCACGCACGCACGCACACACACACACACACACACACACACACACACGCACACACGCACGCACGCACGCACGCAAACGCACACACTCACGTATGCATGCACGCACGCACGCACGTACGCACGCACGCACGCACGCACGCACGCACACACACACACACACACACACACACACACGTCTTCCAGACGGCAGAATTGGTCCGGTTCTAAAGAACGACTGTGCTAAAAAAAAAAAAAAAAAAAAAACAAAAATCTACGAGTATGATACCACACACTATTCTGACCTTCGTCGTCATCATCTTTAATGGGTAAAGCTGTGGGCAAATTTCCAGCAACTCAAAGGACAGCAAACCACGACCAGAACCTGCCAAAGAAGCTGCCAGAGACTTTGGCAAAGAAGCTATCAAAAGGGGGAAAAAAAAATGAAAGAAAATGCAAGTGACTTTTGAAATAATAAAAATGGTATTGAAATGTCTGTACAGCGGTAGAGGAACTGCTGATCCTTATCGAACAGACTGTGAAGGAACAAACTGAAATCATTTCACCGACAGTTCAACGCAGACAAATGCAGATGCAGATCCTGCAGCTCATCTTATAAAGACAGCAGAAAGGCAGCTCCTCACACACTCAAATAACGTTAAATATCAAATTACTTACACTTCTACAAGCAAGCATGAAAAGATAACTGAAAAAAGCAAACAAATCATGAAAAGATAACAAGAAAAAAAAAAGGCGAAAGAATGATCAAAAGAACTATCACGAAAAGAAGAAAGAGAATATGAACACTTGACGTCACTGTTTTCCAAATAACTGTACATCCTCTTTATATGACTTTTTTTTTTTTTTCTTCCAAAATCGCTAGTCGAACAGAAGCATGCATCCAAGTGGAAGCAATCGAATATGGTCAAGTTCTTAAACAAGGAAAGACGCGGCAAAATAAGTAGCTATCATCCTATTTCTTTTGCATCGTTTGTCGGAGAACTGACAGAAAAAAAAAAAAAAAAAAATATATATATATATATATATATATATATATATATATATATATATATATATATATATATATATATACATACATACATAACAGAATTACCCATTACTGTGAACACAAAATTCTGGTAAAATACGCAGGATTTCGTGAGGGTGGGGGCAACAGTTGATCATCCAGGTAAAATAGTGACACAAATGAAATATCAGTTTGCTAGGAAAAGACTCGTTTTGCTACTTTCTTTGATATTAGAAAATCATACGATTAAGTTTGACACATTAAACTGATGCACGCGTTAAGATATATTGGATTATTCGGCCGCATGTACGACTATTTGGATGATAGGTAAATTCAAGCTAAAACTGGTAATGCCTAGTCCAATTTTAGGTTAATAGATTACACAGGTATCCCACAAGGATAGTTGCATTTATGCTTTTTAACATTTTGACGTACACTCTCCTGCGAACCTTGTTAGATAAAGTTGTGCTTGATCAGGAGGCAGGTGCCATCTGCACACAGGTGACGTTATCATTAAAATAAGTACTTAAAAATCTATAAATTATATTAAGTGAGCTGACAAAACGAATAACTACATAACGGAAAAAAAGGGATCATCCTTGCCCTAGGAAAAAACCTCGCATGACACTTTTAATGCCAACCCAAAACTTTTATTCATATTCAAAATTCAGAAACAGAAACAAAATATGAACTAGTAGTGAAGTTCCTGTAGGCTTTTTTCACATCGTAATGGACATGGAACACTCGTATTGCATGTACAAAAAACTATTATTGAAGCTATAAAATGACTCAATGTTTCAAAAGTAATGAGTAACCAGGCCCTAGGGTGAGCGTATTTTCTACTCTGATTCATAGGTGAAAGCAGTCGCATGTTCAAAGTTATCATATGCTTAGGAAACCACACTTCTGCTAAAGAAATACAAACTGTGGACAGTAAAGCATACATACACTCTTGCCATTGGAGTCCAGTCTGCGCTTCCACTTTGAAAACATACAATAAAATTGGAATTCTCAGTTTTGAATCACAAATGAAACTTGTTTAGGTAAATATCTTTTGATTAGCTCAGTTATTTAAAATTCTAATCATGAAGAACTTTCAACAGAACAAACACTCATTTGTCAAAAAAAGAAAGAGCTAAATCCGTTCATTCCCATGCAACTATAAGCACATCAGCATCTGATATCAAAACATCAAGAATTAAACAAAGTAACTTTGCAGTTCGGTCATCAATTTCTACAGTTCTCAAGATGGAAATAAAGCAAGCTTGTTTTCGATATTGATTATGCCGACCTAATGAAAGACGATGTCCAGTTTGATCAAATGTTATAAAACTTCACCTTCACAAAAAATATAACGACCACCTTCTTTTTTTTGCTTTAGACATTTCATTACACGTGTGTGGTTTTCTTCAGTTTGTTGTTGTTGTTGTGGTTGTAGTCGTTGCTGTTGTTATTGACATCCTTGCATCTCATATTTACGTGAAAAATATTCCATAAACTATGAGTTGAAGATCTCTCTCTCTCTCTCTCTCTCTCTCTCTCTCTCTCTCTCTCTCTCTCTCTCTCTCTCTCTCTCTCTCAGAATCCTGATGTTTCATCGATCGTGCATTAAATTTGAAGGCATCCATAAACATGAGTCAATACACATTCCGGTGAAGTAAGAAAAATTGATGGTTCAATTCACTGTGCAGGAAAACTAGAGCATGGGTAAGGCGACACAATTCACGTGAAGTCAAAAATAAGCATGTAGCTGAAACGTTTACAACTCTAAATGCAGATGGATGAAGAGACCACAGAGCTTAGAGCAAAAGCATTACTACATTAGAAACAGAATTTAGAAACTTTTCTGAGCTGTGGTATAGACCAGAAACAATCTTGGAGAACAATCAATCTGCAGCATACAGGTCGATTTACGATCCACTTTCTTGGCACCACTGAGCAATATTGTTCATCTGCCGCTGAACTGCTTTCATTCTTTCTTGAGCATTTTTTGATTTTTTTTGTTTTTTTTTCTTTCAGATCAGACCATTTGTTAGCGTCAACACTCGAGCAATTCCGTTTTTATTGAGGTGTGCAAAGGCCTTTAGTGTAACATTGCATGCAAGCATGGGAGAGAGGATAATCTTTAGGTAATCCCTTAGAATGTTTATGAGGCTCAGACGTCCAGTCTCCAAATCGTAGGATGACGGTTCGCTCCAGAAGTGTCGCTACTATCCATCATGTAAATTCCTGCTGACTTCATAGTCAAGGAGCAGTTCCATGAGAAGCCAAATCAGGACTGTATGCTTCTTTCAGGTGTGTTGCAACTGCCAGTGTTTCTTCTTTTCTTTGGAATCCTTCGTAGACTTTAGAGGCTACAGCGGCCGCATTTTCCCCATGTACTTTTATCTGCTCTATGGCCTTCCTGATCTGATGGGAGGATTTGTCGACTTTCAAGGTCTCTTGCGAGTTTCCCTTGCTCTGATTCGTTCCATGAGCTCTCCTGCTATAAGCTGCACAGTAAGTATGCAGCAGTCATTCAGCTGCTGATGTCTTTTCCTGGTTTGGTAAAGCATTCAGGTAACTGTGTGTCCAGTCTTCTGGGGCATATTCGTCGTCAAAACGTTTCTGGTAGAGACTGACGAGATGGGCTCTATCCACTTCTGAGAGCTGTACTTTGGCTGGACCTGGAGCACTATTCTTAATGTTTCTAGCCATTGCGTCATCCGTTTCAGATGCTGTAATTTCACCATCAATACCAGTCTGAGCTAGGTCTTAAATTAGAAAGAATTCAAAATAAACCAATGAGATAGATCCTGGGAACCACGATGGACACACCAGTTGAAACTTCGGGATACCTTCCTTCAATGCAGGTAGAACAGGTGAAAGCGTATTTCAGCGCACTGGAAAATCCCCACAACCCGCTACATGTGGCGGTCAAGGAAACAAAAGGCACTGGGCAAGGACGTGGAAAATCATGGGTAAGACAGGCAGAAGACAATATACAGCTTGTGTGCCAGTTAACAGAACTAAAAGAAACGAAGGAATGGGAAAAATATCTAGACCAATTCAAACACCTCTACCAAATTGCCATCGCTTCAGAACTTGGAAGACACTGTCGAGAATGCCAATAGGCAAAACCAAAGCAGAAATTCAGACGCAGGCACTGGCACGGAAGATCACATTGTGATATACACTGACGGTCCTGTCACACATGATAAGTGAGGCAGGGGATACACAGTGAGCAAAATGGCCGAACTATCCAGGAAGACAATGGCGTGTACAGTTTAACAACTTCAAGTCTAACAATAGAGGTAGACGCAGTGACACAAGCACTCCACGGGCTTTCATCCACAGACTGACTCCATGAACCTCTTTCAGAAAATGGAGAGTTGCATGGGAAGCCCAGCTTAGCATGAAGCAATAAGCAAACTTCCATTGCAGAGACTCATATGGATGTATTGTCTTGGACATGCAGGAGTTAAAGTAGTAAAGAGGGAACACACACACTGGCAGTCAAGCAATAATAAGAAACGGATTACAGCTTTCCCGATGTGATGTGATACGAAATCTAAAGAAGGATATAATCGGACAGAGCAAAGCCATTATGCCATAGACCATCTTTCAGATCTTTCATATATAAGCATCAAGAGAGGAGGTGGCCGCACATCAAGACTCAAAGGAAGAGTAAGAAACGTCACCAACCACCAAACTCTGGAATAATCTCAAGGCTTACACTACGGAGATTCCTAGTATAGAGATTTCGGTAAACTCATACTGGGCCTTTCCAAAAACAGACACATATGATCAAACACGTTTCAACTGAGAATCTCTCAGGGATCCCAGTGTATACTGTAGACGAGTGTGCGCTGGTGTGTATTCATCAGTGGAGTGATGCAGGTTAGTAAATTAGAGAGTCTAAAGACGTGGGTTTATAAGCCTTGGTGTGTGTGTTTGTGTGTGTGTGTGTGTGTGTGTGTGTGTGTGTGTGTGTGTGTGTGTGTGTGTGTGTGTGTGTGTGTGAGGGTGAGAGAGAGAGAGAGAGAGGGAGGTCAGAGAGAGAGAGAGAGAGAGAGAGAGAGAGAGAGAGAGAGAGAGAGAGAGAGAGAGAAAGAGACAGAGACAGAGGCTGAGACAGAAACAGAGACACAGAGAAACAGAGACACAGAGAGAGACTCGTGACTCGTGACTTTTATGTGAGGCCATCAGCCTATTCACATGAGTACGCAACAAGAAATATAAATCAATTTTATATAATTAGAACAAAATTTACCATGACTGCAACCAAACATTCTTCCCTGACAATATGTACATGCAGAATTCTATCTTAATTGTACATTAGTACTTCTTCGTACATTCTTCCTTATGAACGTAATCTAAGTATATTTTTCAAAACTCATGATATTAATGTTGTTGATACTATCATATAAAACACCTGTTTTCTATTTCATTTCTCTCATCATATTTTCGTTTACAATACCGTGAAAATCTTTCTTCCCTGCGTCGTATCATTCTCCGGAAAGCCGTGCTATTTTAAGCATCTTTTGTTTATATCATTTACGCATGCGCAAAATAAGTCTATCGCCCTCTGCAGTTTAAAGGTGAACCCCGAATCTTGGGTCTGCATAACAAGAGCTGCCATGCTAACCTTGACACTCAGTGTGTGTTCTTCTGTGGTCGTGTCCGTGTGGTGTTGAACTTTGTGTTGTTTATATTTGTTGGATTTAGCAGCCCCCATGGATAAATTACTATAACCTTGTCGCCTTCCATGTATCAGGTTGGTACATTCCTTCAGTTATTTTCATTTTACTTGCAGTTTTCCCTATTTCTTTTCAGCCTGTGACCCTGTCGTATCCTGTCCCGTGGGTCTTGTTGACACTTGGCTCGTACACACGTGTCTATATTGAGAGAGAGAGAGAGAGAGAGAGAGAGAGAGAGAGAGAGAGAGAGAGGAGAGAGAGAGAGAGAGAGAGAGAGAGAGTTTATTTTTATTGTTCTTGTTATTGTTCTTGTTGCTGAGTAATCTTCTGAACATTCATTTCCCTAAAAACAAAACAAAACCAAAAAAAAAAACAAAACCAAAAACAAATAAAAACAATCAAAGGTGTACGAAGTCACACACACACACACACACACACACACACACACACACACACACACACACACACACACACACACGCATGCACGCACGCACGCACGCACGCACGCACGCACGCACGCACACACACACACACACACACACACACACAAACACACACACACACACACACACACACACACACACGCACACGCGCACGCGCATGTGCACGCGCGCATACACTATCACGCGCATCTGATCTGGACTGGACAAGAATGTCGCTCTTGTACTCCCGCCTTTCACTCCCCTTTTATGGCAGAGATTTTGACTTATGATTTACGAATGATTTTATGATTGTACGATGTATGATGTGATGAAATGAGATGAATGAAGATGTCTATGATGATTTTTTTTCTACAAAGCCAAAGATACCGAAAACAAATTATCATAAAGAAAATAAATCAACTTGAAAATAAAAGACAGTTATTTTGCTGGCCAGTTCATAAAGTATTTGCTGCAGATTTCATAGTCTCTGGTTTGTTCACAGTTCTGATGAACAAATGTTTCTTTGAAGAGTTTGATGTGACGACGATGCCGAGATGATAAAAAAGATAAAGATCCACTTGTCTGATGAAGATGAAAGATGTGTAGGTTTACCGTTCCAGATGATCATGCGTTCACGTCTTCAGGATGCTGTCAAAGACGTGGGTCGTTCTTCCTGCGATGCTCAACGTTTCAATGGACAGAGATAGCTGCACTCTGTCACCCTTCTGAGTACTCTATGTATTCCCTTAATCCCATTTCGTATGCGCGCTACATTCACTGCTTATGTATGTCATCACTGTGTGTGAATTTTGACCGAAGGTATGTGAGGCACACAGGGGTATGTACATTTCGTGTTTTTTTTTTTTTTTTTTTAAAGCGGATTGCATTCAGAGATACCTACATTATGCCAAGAAACAGGGCTATAAAACGCCCCGATTTTAAAATCGCCCCGTTTTTTTGTGACACTCTATGGTATAATCCCTCCATTTCTTGGCGTTCACACACACACACACACACACACACACACACACGCACGCACGCACGCACGCACGCACGCGCACGCACGCACGCACGCACACACACACACACACACACACACACACACACACACACACACACACACACACACACACTCACGCTGGCAAGCACATACAGACGCGTCTACACGCGCGCGCACGCCCTTGCCCGCACACACACACACACACACACACACACACACACACACACACACACACACACACACACACACACACATACACACAGACAGAAACACAAATGCACACACACACACACACACACACACACACACACACACACACACACACATAAACACATGCACTCACTCGCACATTAGCAAGTGTGGGCTCATGCGTGTGTATGCACACACACAGAGAGAGAGAGAGAGAGAGAGAGAGAGAGAGAGAGAGAGAGAGAGGGAGAGGTGAAAAGGACCTACCACTCATTTGCACTGAACCAGTACACGAATTGTCCCTCAAGTCATCCGTGGTATTTGAAATCGAACTGGAATTACAGTTCAAACCACCAATTGACTGAATACGATTGACTGATTAACTTTGGTCTATATATGCTCGTTTGTTTGATTGTTTCTTTGATTTGATTTTTTTGTTAATTCATTCGTGTATTTGTATTACACTGCAGCTATCACTTTGTCAACAAACTTAAAAGAAATGTTTAAATGTCATGCGTTGTAAGCCCATGTTGACCATGTTAGTGGACTGCTTTGGTACAGATCAGTGGGTTTGTTCGATTGGATTATTTGTTCATTCATACGTGCATTTTTTCATGCTTTACATAATAATTATTATCCTGCTTTAAAAAAAATTAATGGAAAATGTCTAATCATCGTGTGCTATAAGCCCATATAGACCATGTTAGTGGACTGCCTCTATTTAGATCAAGGTGTTCAGCTGTAGCTATTACGACAGATGGTGGTGGTGACGGGTTTCGTTCCACAGTTTTCATTTATAACTTATTACATCCATGGGTAAACGGGCAGTAGTCAAGCTTTTTTATTTTTTTTTTTTACAATCGATGAGGTGACTGTCTTATTTTGCCCCTTGGGATATCCCGCAAAACACAAGTATTAACTTCTGAAACTCTGATCTGAACTTCCTACCCGTCAGACAATACAGATAAAAGTTGACGGCGCTATTGGTGTACCATAGGATTCGGCTGAAGCCAGTAAAGACTTTGTATTGTCCATACCGAATGGGGTCGTGCTTATCAACATATGGTTTGATTTTTGTTATCGACATTGGCACTGTCAGTATCATAAACGACCCGCTAACAACTATAAGGGTCACAGTCATTAAAGACATCCGCTGTTGTCTGGAAGCATCGGTGGCTTGTACAGAAAGATGCCTGCCTTTTCTCTTAGACCTGACAAGTTTCCGGAGAATAATGCTATTGCTAACTAACAGCAGCATGGAAGGAAGAAGACAAAATTGAATTAAATCAACCCAAGGCCAAATCTCATCCATAAACCATTCGTATCTTTTGGATACAGCCTCACGACAACACGTATTGGTACAATGATATTCATGACGGTCATATCCATAGAGAATGTGACAGTTAATGAGAAAGATAAAGACAACCAGAAAACCGGCAAAAGCTCGCGACGTTCTCTTTGTCCACACAAGACTGATTAGATGAGGCCACAGCACAGAGGCTGCTCTTTGCATGGAAAGGGCCACAAGCATCGATGCTGACAAAGATGGCATCATGTACATTATCAGTTTCTCCACCTTACATGGCCAGGCACCCAGTCTTGCAATTCTTGGTACATCGATTTCTCTGTGAAGCCAGCTGTGTCTAGAGGATTAATGATCAATATCAGCAAGTCAGAGCACGCCAGAATACGGAATAGCACACCAGCATTTGATGTAGGAAGACGATGCATGATGAGAATTATCATAAGATTCCCGAAGATACCAAACACCAGCACAGCAGGGTTACCAATTCTGTAGATCACGTCGTATGCTCGTCTATATGGTCGATATAGATCATACCACTGATCATCAGCTAATCGAACATAATTAGGAAGAGAATGACTAACCAAACATAACGAGCACAATCATAGTGTACACACTGCGAAAAGCACAGTCAGGTTTTTTTTTGATGATATCGCATACACACACACACACGCGCGCGCGCGCGCGCGCGCGCGCGCGCACACACACACACACACACACGCATAATGTGCGCACGCATAAGTGCGAGCGCTCGCATCCACGCACACACACACACACACACACACACACACACACACACACACACACACACACACACACACACACACACACACACACACACACACACACACACACACATTTCTCTCTCTCCTTCTGTCTCTTACTGTCTCTTGTCACTCTGTCTCTGTCTCTCTCTCCCGGCTTTCATCTTCAGTGCATGCATGAAAAAAAGATATGGATGTTTTATGTATCATTGTAGATTTTGAATTTTTGTCTTCAGTTTAGACAGCAACAACAACGACAACAACAGTACAGCAGCAGCAGCAGCAGCAGCAACGACAATGGTAACAACAAATTAAGTTTACTAATTGAGTGCACATATTTCCGCCATTGGAACAACAAAGACGCTCCTCCCAATCTGCCCTGAATCTCTCTACCCACCCTTTGTATATCTTCAACCAGACAGACTTGTCTGAGCAACAAATTCGATGAAATCCAAGTACATGTTGACAGGCAACAAATTCGATGAAATCCAAGTAAATGCTGGCAGGCAACAAATATGATGAAATCCAAGTACATGCTGACAGGCAAGATACTTGCCAGGATTCTGCTAAAGCGCCTTCTAACACACTTGAGCAAGAGCTTTTCCCAGAGAGCCATTGTGGCTTTAGAGAGAACAGAGAGACAATTGATATGGTGTATGTTGCTAGACAGCTCCAAGAAAAATGTCAGGAGTAAAATGCCGACCTGTTCTTCACCTTTGTCGACTTCATCAAGGCCTTCAATACTGTCAATAGAAAAGGCTTTTTGGAAAATCATGGCCAAATACGGATGCCCATCAAACTCAATCTCTATGGTGCGGTAATTCCATGATAGTATGCAGATCCATATCCAGGACAATGGAGAGACATCTAGCCCATTCTCTGTCACACTTGGCGTAGAGCAGGGCTGTGTTTTGACACCTACTCTGTTCAGCATCATGTTCTCTGCAATGCTGACTGATACCTGTAGAGGAGACGTTGGCATCGACATCAGACTCAGGACAGATGGAAAGCTGTTTAACCTCAAAAGGCTCCAGGTAAAATCAAAGGTTATGACAGCCATCATCAGGGACTTTCTGTTTGCCGAGGAGTGCGCTCTCAACACTGGCTCAAAAACTTACATACAATCCAGCATCGACTCGACGGAAAACAACAGTGGTATGATTTGTATTTTCTTAAACAATTCATTTCTTGTGCACTTAAAATGATGTGGTTAATCTTTGAGTGTCTTCAAAATGTACAAATATAACATACTTCAATGGAGACATCATTCCACGTCTGTCTATCACCACCACCATGTAATGTATCATACTTCAATTGAGACATCATTCCACGTCTATTACCACCACCGTGTAATGTCAACGCATGACTAAAGATCTCTAACTCACTGCATGGATTCGATGGTCATGGGTCAGGACAGTGTATTTCTAAAGAACAATGAAAGCTTAATGTGCCCCGTTAAAAAAAAAAAAAAAAAAAAAGTTTGTGTGAACTTTGAACTCGCATTGAAAGCTTATCTGTACTAGATGCTTGCTCCTCACTAGTCGTTTATTTATTTTTTTTTTTTAGTAATGATTTGTGCTCTTGGAGAAAAAGAGATTGCTTAGCACTTTTGGCAGAGACAGCGGAAGACTATGAAAGAAAAGAGAAAGACAAGAGAAACAAATGTAAAAAAAAGGGATTATTGTTGATTCAAGGGTGAGTATGGGATGTGTGAACATATTTGATAATTTTGTATGCAAGTTTTCTTTTTCGCGGTCTTAAATTCTAAATCGTTTTGATCACGATCGGAATTGTTTCCAAATTCTACCTTGTTCATACACTCAACAGGCAAGATGTGGATCCTGTGTTCGATTATATTGTAAGCATTTAATTTATTTTACTAACAGAGTGTCCGTTAAGTCGCGTTAAAAGTTTGTCTTGAAAATTATTGAATATGTTCACAAATCCCACACTCACACTAGAATCAACAGTAAACCTAAAAAAAAACCCAACCTTTTTTCGCTTCTTTCCTTTTCTCTTTCTTGTCCACTGCCTCCGCTAAAAATGCTGGGCAATTTCTTTTTTTTTTTTTCTCATGAGCACAAATCACTACTTTAAAAAAGACTACCTTGTCAAATACAGCTTTACAGATACAGGATGTATTTTAAACAAACCCAGATCACACACGCCACTCCAAATAAGGCTTTTTTATCATCATAATATTCTTGACACAAAAGCTGAAAAGTCTACACTAAACATTGTTAACGTTTCAAACAGTTTGGAAAATAGTCCCATTACAACTGTCTTTTTCTTTGATTTAAGGAAATAGAAAATACACCCATGTATACCACGAAACCCCTCCGAAATTTTGAAGAGAATGAAATGGTCTTACAGAGAGGATAATTATCCTTGCATCGCAAAGATATTATCAGGTGAGATTAAAATAGATTAAAATTGACAGAATGGACTGTCACAGATCTTCATACAGAGCTTGTGCAATGCTACGTTTTTTCGAAATGCCATTAGAAACAAACACGAACGTGAAGGATGAAAGTAGTTTATCCAAAACCGGCCTCTGCTTTGTCTGTCTTAAATGAGGACACTTTGTCTCAAACACAGACCATGACCTGTAACATAAAGACGAGCTTAGCACCAACCTGACAGGAGGATTTCGATCACACGTTTATGGCTAGGCTTACTTAAAAGATGTCTAGGAGGATGTACCCTACCAAAAGCTTCCAATTCCATAAAAAAAACGGTAGCCATTAACAATATGAATAACATTACCAGCCACCATGGCGAAGTGTCTAACATTGTAGGTTTAATTTCCATCATGGCAATTTCTTTGTGGGACTTTTGCCTTGACCGGCTACTTAGCATAGTTGAGTTCGTTTTGGGCTCAGTTAGAGAGATGGACCACACAGTGATTTCCATCCACTTTGTAGATGCGTCTGTGACAGGGCTGCTCAAATGTCCTGATGAACACTGAAGGTGTCTGTATTTCTTGGGCTGGTTGAAACCAGGATACATGATGAAAAAGCACAGAATACAGCCCCGTCTTGTGGTCTCAGATCAGAATGAAACTCCACGGTATCATTTTCATTATTCTCATCCTCACTAATCTGCAGTTACAGTGTCCCAATCTGTGTGCCCCTTTATGCCCTGCTACCAGGGTGACCCCTCTTATGATTTTCTGTACATGTCTGTGCCACTTGCTGGTTCGTATCGAGATGTTCGGTATCGGCAAGCGTAAGGGAACCTTTGTGGGATGGACTTTGTGGCGCCCACTCTAGGGCTTGTTTCCTGCCACCCACAGTCTATAAGTGTTTGTTTGAAAAGTCTTAGAGAGCCTTTTACTTCTTCCACATCTTGATTAAACAAACAAATCCAAAACCAAATTAAGAAAAGATAAATACGAACGTGGCCGATCCCCTCTCATCTGAATTGCAGAACATTATACAAGCTTTCCTCGGTAACCTGTGTACATTCATACGTGTCAACTGTAACCAGTAACGAACACAATTCACAACAGCAATAATATATGCAGAATATCACCATAGACTAGATCATCTAGTGTCCACATGCCGACGCCTAGTAATTTCTTTAGAATGCGCAAATGCATTTTTCCCATGATGCACAGCTGCTTTTTCTGGTCACCTTATTTAGAATGATACACAACTATAGGCTGTATCTGAACATATTACATGCAGCTTTTAAATCAGTCCAGCTTAGAAATAAATTCCATGATATTTATAGGCATTGGCAACAGGTGTATGTTTTCCATCAATATGCCATTTTCCCCAACACTTAGATAACCACCTTTCTAAACACTATAATACAGCTTTTGTCCATACTAACCCTAACACCAGGAGATAATGTGACCTCACGTAGGTTATTAAGTTGATTTTGAAGATCAACCACATTTTCAGGCAAAAACACACATCATCATCTACTACTACTAATGATATAAACAGCTCTGATATAATTAACAAAAACAAACCAAAAACCCAACCAACCGACCAGCAAGTCAACCACTCAATCAACCAACCTCCCACCCACTCATCCACCCAACCAACCAAAGAGCAAAAACTAAAACACCATGTTTTCCCTTTCCAATGACGTCAATTGCTAACTCAGTAATGGACAAAGAAAACAAAACAGGGCTAAGAACATCTGCTTGTGTTACTCCAACTGAACATTGAATAATTTCAGTCACCTTTGTTCCACATTTTACACTTGCCTTTACACACTTATGCATATTTTGAACATAATGAAACGGTTGTCCTGAAACGCAGTTCTTAATAATACAGGCCTCAATAAAACTTTATTGAGGGAATCAAATGTCTTTTCAAAATCAATAAAAGTAACATATAATTTTCGATTGTCAATCATCTAGCGACTGGTCATTCACAATGACGTGAGTGAGATAACTTTTTTGGTGATGCGCGAGGATCTAGCCAGTGATGCTTGTATCATTCCAGAGACAAGACACGTGCTTTTTCCGTCAAAAGAAAAATCACTGTTTCACAAGGTCAGTCCATTCTTTTTATTTTATTATTTTTTTTTTTTTAGCTTTACTGGTTAAAGGTAGCAAGGCTGGGTCCTCTCAGTGACTTTTTATCAGCCAGATTTTGTGTTGCTGCTCAGATCAACAAAGTAGTAATTGTCGGCTTTCAGCCCAGCATCGGTACCTAGTCTGGCACCATGGCCTCACATGATGAAGGTGAAAGGCCTGCCGTTGAAAACTGGAGGAAAAATTAGAGGACAGGCTTCAAGATGTAACTCAAAGTTTGGATGCGAAATGGGGAAAAGAGAGGTTCGATGAATTTGAAACTCTTTTGAGAACTTCCTTAAACCGTAAACTCGATGCCGGAGACATGAGCGGAAACGATTCTGACGTGGAATATGACGAACGCGATGTCCTTGTTTTGCAAGATGATCAAGAAGAGCTAGATCTACAGCAGTGTGAAAAGGCACTGATTGAGGGAAATGCGTGTAGTTCCAGCTCTAGCACCACTAAGAAAGACACAACGCTCAGTTGTTCGATGAAATTGAGCTCAGTGGAAAAGAAATGCTTGGTTCAAAGGTTAGTGATGGTTTGGCAACAATAGTGAACGGGCGTTTTAGCCGAAAGTTGAGCGAAAAGGTACAGAGGGACAAATCTGAGGCTCACAGTCGACCGGAAAATTGTGCAAAATTAGTTGTGCCATTGGTAAACAAGGAGGTATGGTCCAAACTTTCAACAGATCAACGCAAATCGGATCTGAAGACCGCACACGCTCAGCGCGCCATATCAGGGCCACAACCGCAATTGCCCGCGTGGCAGACCAGAACGAGGATTCGCGACAAAACGCAGAACTAATACGGAACTGCACAGATGCAACTGCATGGCTAGGACACGCCACGCATGAGCTGTCTATGTCCCGTCGTCGAGCGATGTGTCCACTGGTCGACCCGCGCTTGTGCGACGAAACGATTGACGTTACGGAACACTTGTTTGGCGATAGTCCACACTCAAAGATATAAACGAAATCAACAAGATAGGCTACAAGGCCTTGTCTGCTAGGAAAAAGGGAAACAACCCCAAATTTAGTCGCTTCCAGTATGACGGAAATGGGGGCAACAGGAAAGGGTCTTTTTTCAGCGGCCGTCTCGAACAAGCATTTCCCAGACAGACGTGGGAGCTATCAGTACCCAAAACCACAGACACAGGGGCAGCGCTGCAACAGCTTCCCCAAAGGAGCAACCAGAGGAACAGTTTCTCTCAGTCTCAGTAACTGAGGTAAGTGATCCTGATGCACAGTTAGATAATATTGTTCAGTTGCTGACACTGGAAGCAGAAGAATTTGAAGCAGGAAGATTGGCTAAATTTACAGAAAACTGGGTTAAGCTGACATCAGATCCCAACATCCTAAAATCAGTGACTGGTGCTGAAATTGAGACTGACTGTAACCTGGACGATTTACCTACTTTGTCATCTGGATCGGGTTCTGGCTGCATACGTTGCTGAACCAACTTAATTATCTTGC
>JADBJO010022320.1:0-28134 GCA_016801955.1 Conus betulinus | reverse complement strand
TGTGTAAGCTGCAGATGTGGGATACGAGTCGTTCACATAGGATAAGCTTGAGAAAGCACGTGAAAGGTCGTGGTCGGTTGATGCGTGAAAGGTTGTGACGGGGTGGTGGGAGAAATCATAGTGAGTGCAGGTGATGGGAAAGAACCCAGTATCATTTGAAAGTCGATGTGTGGTGTGGAGGTCATCAAAGGGTTAGGAAAACACGAGGGGGGGCAGTGATACGGAAACACTAATCTGGGAGAGACCATATGGCACGAAGGGATACTAAAGAATATGTTGGGGAGGAGCACTTCTGCGACGCTGTGCAGGAAAGGAATGGAAAATTTTGAGCGAGGCACCTGAAAGTAGGCAATAGTCAAAAAGAAAAGTTTTAAGGAGGCAAATGGAGAGTATGACTGGTAAATAAAGCAAAGTTCCAAATATGTTAGGAGTGGGCAGGGGTGGGGTGGCGGTAATTCTTTGGTCTTTGATGCTTCGTCACATATAAGTAAGGAAATTTTTTTTTGCCCAATAATTCCATGGTATGGTACCACGGCAGGTTGATGCAAAAATCCTAACGCCCACAATTTAAATTAACTAACTGGGAATATGGAACTCTCCGAGAAGGCGGACATTGTACAGATTGTTGACAGGAGGAACGCGGGGAAGTATTCATTGAACATTTAATGACACTAGTAGCCGGGCTTTAAAAAGAAATTTCTTTTCCGTTCTTCTTGGAATCGTTCCTGTTTCCCGTAATAAGGGAACAACCCCCGTTAACTGCTATAATCTTATAAACAAAACTTATGGAAAGAATGTGTGACTGAATTAACACCTCGCTGTCATTTCTTTTACTTTTCTATTTTTCGGTTGAGTAGATTGTACTTTCTTCCCGTTTTCCTCTTAAGTTTGCATTTTTTTTGGGGGGCGGGGTGGATGGGTGGGGTGGGTGGAGGGGTTTGTTCACTTGATTTTAGATGTCAACTCAGAGTGTGACACACCTCAGTTTATGTCCCATGCCCCAGCAGGGGTGGGTCCAAATGTGATCCAACCTCTTTTGTTTTATTGCACACTGTACTTGTAGTGTGGGGTTACAGTGCTCCATGGAAACACGTCCAGGGTCTACTTAGTTCTCGCAGCTGGCAGGAGTCTTCATGGGTTTTTCTTCACCTCATGTGGCACTCCGGTCCGTGAAAAGACAGCCCGTGGGGGTCTCGTCCCCTCTGGAGACTGATGAGATTGTATTGTCTGGCAGGCACATCTGATAAACGTGACATTACGCATTCGTATGGGAGGGAGTGGGTGGGTTTGGTTTGAACGATGCCTTATCCACTACTGTGCACTCAGTATCAGTCACTTTGTCTGCTGATTCCGTCCCGAGGTCTTCTTCTTCCTTCTTCTTCTTCTTTTCCTTCCTTCCATTCCTTCCTGTCCTTTCCTTCTTCCTTCTTCTTCTTTCTTCTTCCTTCACTTCCTTCCTTCCTTCTCTTCCTTTCCTTCCTCCCTCCTGTCCTTTATCTTCTTCTGCTTCCTTCCTTCCTTCTCCTTTCCTTTCCCTTCCTGGTGTCCTTTCTTTCTTTTTCATTCTTCTTCTTACTTTCTTCTGTCCATCCTTCCTTCCTTCCTCTCCTAAAAGTACTTGTTCCCCTTTTCCTCCGCCTTTCTCTTCTTCTTCTTCTTCCTTCCGCTCCTCCTCCTCCTCCTTTCATTTTCTTTTCTTCCTTCGTTCCCTCCCCCCCCCTCCTCCTCCGCCTCCTCCCTCCTCTTCAGTCCCTCGGTCGTCGGTCCTCCTCCTCCTACCCGCTTCCTCTCCGCCGGGTCACTCGGTCGTTTTTGTCATTAAAAATCATCTTTGTCTTCTCGTTCTTCTTACACTTCTTTAATCTCCTTCGTCTGTTTGTCTTTTTCCATCCCTGTCTGTGCGCCTGTCCTGTGTATTTTTCTCTGTCTGGCCGTTTGCTTGACATTTTTACTTCGTTTTTTTTTTTTTACTCGTTCCTTCCTCCACTTCTTCTCTTCCTTTCCTTTAATCTTTTTCGTTTTGTCTCTGTTTCTGTTTCTGTCTCTGTCTCTGTCTGTCTCTGTTCTGGTCTCTCTCTCTTCCTCTCCCTCTCTCTTCTCTTTCTCTCACTCGTCAGCTCCTCTCTCTTTCTTGCTTACTTTCTTGCTTTGCTGACCCTTGTTGACCTTCCTTTTCCTTACCCGGTTTTTCTTTCTCGTTTTCCCTTTCTTTCTTTCCCTGACATGACACTGACACAACGTCAGTTTTCAGTGTCACTGTCTTTTTTTCGAAATGGTGGCTTTTTCCTCCCGCCTGTCTTCCGCCTAGTGGTTTGTGCCTGTTTGTCTTCCTTTCTTCTCAGTTATCCATTTTTCGGTTGCTGGTTCTTCGCGTACTGATTCTGGTTCTTCTTCTTCTTCTTCGGTTCCTTTTTTTGGTGACAATGTAGATTTACGTACTCACTTGACAAAACTATTATTTTTGCATTCCTTTGACCCTTAGATTCCAAAACGTTCACACACAACACACCACACAACACACACACGTGTGTGTTGTGTGTTGTGTGTGTGTGTGTGTGTGTGTGTGTGTGTGTGTGTGTGTTGGTTCTGTGTGCGTGCGTGCGGGTATGGTGTGTTGTGTGTGTTGTGTGTGTGTGTGTGTTGGTTGTGTACGTGCATGCTGTTTCGTTTCGTGTGTCCGTCCGTGTCTGCGTGCGGTGCGTGCGTGGTTGTGTGTAATAGGTGTACGTGTTGTGCGCTGTGCGCGTGTGTAGGATTGTGTGTGGTGTGTGTGTGTGTGTGTGTAATTCCTTCATAAACCTGCGAAGGGCCCTTTCGTACCCGGCTCGCAATGGTACCCTTCATTTGTCCATATTTTCTTCTCTCCGTACAACCCTGCTGGTCGTTTCGTTTCCAAGTGCCCAAGTGTCCAGAAAGTTCATTTGGATCTATATTGATATTACACATCGAGCTGGTGTCCCATTCGCACGCGACGGAATAAAGTTTGGTGAGAGAGGGCAAGAGGTGTGAGGGAATCGAAGGAGAGAGGGACAGTCTTTAATGGAGAAGAGAGAGGAGAGAGAGATTAGAGACGAGAATAGAGAAATCTTGAGAGCAGAGATTTGCCCGTGGAGAAGAAATGCGTGAGATTAGATTGGAAACAAGGGTTGCGTGGGGGGGCTGTTTTTAAACGCTGTGCACTAGCTTAGTAGAGAATATTTTTAGTCCCCATGAGGAGGTAGCCTTGGCGTGTCCAGTAGGATGCTGGATCAGAAACTGGCCTGTCGCCAGAAACCAATACACAGGACGCATGAGCGCTGCGGGTGTCCTCCTCTTAAGGGGTTACCTCGCTTTACGACCCTTGATATTCAAATCTTCCTATGACCTTCAAGGCTGGACGTGTGACTTAAACGGTTCGGTGTGTGGGTGTGTAGTTGATGAGGCCGCGGTGTCAGCAAAGAGAGGGTGGGGCATGTTAATCTTGACAGGGAATGGGAGATGATATGAACGAAATACAGAATTATAACCTGACCGAAACAAAGAAAATGAACTAAATCAAACTAACAAAATAATACAATGATAAATGAAAAAAGAACAAAAGCCAACAGTCGGAGCAACAAAAGCATTTTTCCTCTTCTCCTCCTCCTCCCCCCCCTCGTCCCTCCTCCCTCCTCCCTCCTCTCCCTCCTCACGATCACCATAAGCATTATCAGCAATAATAAGATATGGTCAAGAACTGGACCGACGACAACCGCCAGTTAGATAATAAAACAACGACCACAAGAAAAGAAGACGAATAAGGAAAAAGAGAATAAGAAGAAGAAGAAGAAGAACAACAACAACCAACAAACAACACACAACTACAGGAGCCGCAGCAACAACAACAACAACACTAAACAGCAACAACATAACAACAAGAAAACGACAACAAACAGAGAGAAAAACAAACAAAAATGAGGACATCTCATCAGCAGCATCAATCATCATCATCATCATCACAACACCACACAACAAATAAAACCACAACAACAACACACAACAGCAGCAGCAGCACTCAGCACAGCAGCACTATCGCAGAAGAAAACAACCCAAGAAGACACCAGAGCTACAAGACAGGCTCATGTGTTCGTGAGGGAACCAACAGGTGGCTTTTTGACAAACCAGCCTCCCCCCCCTTTCGTACGGTTGGACGTAAGCACCACCGCTTGACGAGATGCAGCCCATGGGAAGCTGCGTGTGAAAACAGTTCATTTCAATTTGGAACGCAGAGACCCCCACATTGGCTCAACCCCGCCAGGCACGGGGGTTGTCCGTGGGTGCGCGCGCGCACGCACACACAACAACACACACACAACATAGGGAGGGAGGGAGGCTGGAGACAGACGATAGACGGTCAGAGATAGGGAGAGCGAGAGAGAGAGAGAGAGAAGAGAGAGAATTCGAACGCTTCTACCCACCACCATCGACCGTAAGTGGTTCCGTTCTGGACCGTGGAACGAACAGAGATCCTTTATTATTCCGTGTCTGCATCTTACAATTCCCATGTAAGAAGAGTGTTGTCTTTTTCGTGATGGCCAAGTGTTAGACACAAAGGTAATCGGGGTGAAATTCGTCGTCATTATTCGCTTTTGATCATCAATCGCAGGTGAGATGGAGGTGGAGGTGGGGGATGGTGGTATCCCGAATGTTCACGGTTCTGAGCCTTACGCTGGAGATTGACGAAACACCAAAGCTGTCGGCCACGAATAAATGCAACATTATAAGTAAAATTCTCGCTTCACTGGATCTAATTTTTGGTCTTACGCGCCGAAACGTTTCCTTTGGCCAATACGCAGCCAATAAACCGGATAGTTTTTGTCAATCTCCCGACCTTCCTTTTGCTAATAGATCATCCATACCTCAATGCATTACCATAATACAAAAATATAAATTAATGATGTCACAAGCCGATACTATTATGTCACCCGCGTCGCTGTATCTTAAGTGGAGCAAATTGTTTTAAATCGCAATTTCGGGTAGAATACTTTTCCATTGTAGATATCAGATAAAATTGAGGGTTTGGGGTTGTGGCTCAGGGAGAAGAGGTCCACCGTTCCACTCTCATTCGGTATATGAATGAAACCATGCATCACCCCCCACAAACGCACGTTCCCACCCCACGACCTTCCTGTCTGTGATCTGTCTGTCTGTCTCTCTCTCTCTCTCCTCTTTCCCTTCCTCTCTCTCTCTCTCTCTCGTGTTGTAGCTTCTTTGCTTGCTTGTCACCACTACCGGCTTTTCAAGCAACAACGACTCGCGAAGTCTGTGTAATTATACTGAACACGTCTTTCGCTTGTGCCTGTGAACGGCACCCTCCTCATTACACTAACAGTGTGCTGACCTTGCTTGGTACTGAAACGTCATTGTCTACTTTCACACTCCCTAGAAGGTAGTGGGAAGCAACACTCGTAGTCGTGGTTAGACTTGACAGTAGCTGAGCCCCCTCACTCACAACAACATTTCAGGACAAAAGAGCCGAGGCCACAGCACTTCATGAATCACGAGCAGAAAGCAAGTCCACCCCCAGCCACCCTCGGGTCTCCTCTCTTCTCCAATCCCTCAAAGTTGACTTGACAGTCACGAAAACAGTATAGTGGTTCCGACAATTGCGGAGGACAAATAATTCTCAAATCCCCTGGGGAATGTAAACAAATCAGCCTGCAAGCCAATCATGTGACAACACGCCTACAGACAGGTTCAGTGTTCCCTGAAACTGGCCAGTTGGACAACGCTGACCAGCCTGAAGAGCAAGACAGTGTGTGCAGTGGTTTGACAGTTAGCGTGATCAATCAACCGCGAACAGAACGTGCCACTGACACGGCGGAAACGAAGACACCGGCGGTCAGTAATCCACAAAGCAACAGACGATCAGTAATCGCAGACTAGTATAATGGGGAACGACACGGCCAGAAGATCAGGACATTGTTTGAAAAATAACGCACAACATTTTTGAGAAAATTCTGGGAAGATTCCGTGCGTATTGAGAAGGCATCTGTGTTCCAAAGCATTTCGATAAACGAATACTATCTCTGATTACGTCCTAAACTGTTTGAACTAACAAGAAGACAACTTATCTTGGTCAGTGACTCGTTATGCTCAGCCTTAAATTTCAAACGTATAGCGTAATACGATTTTCATGTGCGAAGACGAATTATCAATTACGTCATAGTAATAATGGGACTTGATATCGATTTTCATTTTCCAACATACCTCCTTTCCCCACAGTTGTGGAAGGGCGATTCTATAAGCCAAAACTACACCACACCCACCTCTCAAACCAAATCACCCCTAATTAATGTCTTGGGGCTTCTAACCCACCACTCCCATCTCTCTCTCTCTCTTCTCTCCCCCTCGCTCTCTCGGGGGGGGGGCGGCAGCAGGGAGGGGGAGCTGTCTCGCCCGTGCCCCCGTCTTTACTGTTGTCCTTACATTTTGTCACAGTTTGTTCAAGGTGTATTTGAATGTTTTTCTTGGGATGAAATTATCCTTCTCTTGCAAGAACGTCAAAATGAGAAGTTCTTGAAAACCCCAGACTCCCGCCCGTAAAGAGGGAGTTGTTAAAGGTTTAGTTGTCTTGGGGGATGATCGATTGTTCCAGGTTGTCTGTCACGCGTGTGTCACGCTCACATTGAAGGCCTCCCCAACATAGTACCCGCTGGAACAAACAGAAGGGCCCCATTATCATCGCCAGTTTGTAAGTCACTGCTGTGGTGTTCGACTAGGGTTTAATGTATGTGTGTGTTTTTTTTTCTAGTGCTATGCTCCTGCATCTAATCATAGTCAATGAAACCAGGAAAGAAAAGGAAGATTTGGAGTCAATAACTGAAAATACAGGTAACAATTCAAAAGGCTAAGAAGGGCTACAAGAATCAAGGTCGGCACTTCTGTTGTTTTTTTTTGTTTGGGTTTTGTTTTGTTTGTTTTGGTTTTTTTCTTACTTTGGTTGTTTTGTTGTTTGCTTCTGGTCTCTGTCAGTCCCCTACAAAAGATCTGTTACGTTCTCTCCTCTCTCTGTCTCTGTCTCTCTGTACTTTGTGTGTCGTCCGCTGTCCTCTGTTCTGTATATGTTCCTCTGTTCTGTCTCTCTTCTCTCCATCCTCATCTCTCGTCATCTCTATCGTCTCTATCCTCTCGCCTAATGAAGAGCCAACGTAAAAATACAGGCGTCTCTCTTCTGGATTAGAAAACTACTAAAGACACTCAATGCAGCTGACTGTCATTTTCTGAAGATGAATGGGGCCTATCATTCTCCTCCATTATCACTTAAATGTTACCGGGTAAACATGTATGGTGCACGCCAGCTTATACTTACGTGAAAATCTTGACAAACTTTAACTCCCAATCACTTGCGAGATATTGCAATCGAACTGAAATGTTTATGATCTTTTAGTGCGAATTCATTGAATCGGACTTAGAAGTCCAACCCCATGTATAGAAAAGGGGCCGGCCATGTGATTTCGTGGAAGGATTTATATTCCAAATTTGGATTCTTGCAGAAGACCGCATTTGATACTCATTCTTGGTTTAAATATCTATGAAATCATTAGTTAAGTATCTAGCTGTTTATCTTGATGCCCATTGTTTTTTTTTTTTCTTGTTTTGTTTTTGTTTTAGCATAGGTTATTAAAATGGAAAAAATGACCCAAAACAAAATCCTACAGGAGCATTCAGTCATGGGACTTTGAAGACAACATCAAAAATCAACCGGCCATGTTTGATACAGCCACCCAGACCACAGACAAAAGGAAGCCAACAGAAAGAGTGACAGAGGAGGATGAGAAGAGTCGCGCATATCTATGTAGAAAGACAAAAAGTTATCTGAGCATTTTTTCTTTGCTCCGAGGTAAACAACCTGAACCGTCTATCTCCTAAGACTCATGCCTGCTATATGGACCCAGGGCGCACACTTATTTCAAGTACCTCAAGTGGGCACACTCAGTGAAACTTTATGTCTTTCACCCAAACACACGACACACAACACACACACCACACACACACAAACACAGTTCATACACACACACACACCCACACCACACCCACACAGAGTTCAGAACAACACAACACACACACACACACACACATACACACCACACACACACCACCCGCGCGCGCGCGCGCGCTGCAGCGAGCACACACACACACAACACTCATCTCATATCACACACACTCTCACACACACACAACACACACAACCACAACAACACACCCACACACACACACACACACACACTCACCGTACGCCCGCGCACGTACGCTATAGGGCACACTCACACACACACACACACTACACCACACACACACCACAACACACCCACACACCCAACGCACGCAGCACGCAGCACGCACAGAAGAACGCAAAAAGCACAAGCGGACGCCTTGCACGCCCGCATGACACACATACACACCCATACACCACAAGCACACACGCGCGCGCCGCGCCGGCGCGCAGCGCACACCAGGAGAATAGAAGGCAGAACAGAAGGACCACAACACACACACACACACACACACACAGAGGAGGAGGGAAAGGAACGCGGCGCACGCCCCCACCGCATTGTACGCGGCGCAAGCACACAAGACACATACACGCCACACGGCACGCACACACAACGCACACCACACACCCACACACCCACACAAAACCACACCCACAAACACACAACACACAAACACACCACCCACAAACACCCAACACACACACACACACACATTATCACTCCCTCACTCGCTAATTCTTGTTACCTAGACGAAACGGGAAGTTTCCAGCGTGCAAAAATTGAAGTTCCCTCGCAGAGAAAAAATAGAAGTGTGGTGGGAGGCGATAAGCGAGGAGGAGATCAGAATGAGGGGGGATAGGGGGTGGTGGGTAGATTGGAGTTTTCGCTCGAGATTAAATTTATTGGGATAAAGAGACGGTGAGATGTCCATTGAGTCTGTTTTTGGTCCAACATTTCTTCTGCCGTAAAGAGAGAGCGACGAGAGGAGAGCAGAGCGAGGGAGAGGGGAGGCGCGAGAGTGGGATGGAGTGAACCCGAGGGGAGAGGAGGAGAAGAGAGGAGAGAGAGGCGGAGGAGGGGAGGAGGAGAGACAGGAGAGGACGAGGAGAGAGACAGACAGACCAGACAGACAGGACAGACAGACAACTCAATCAAATCAGCAATCAGTTACAAGTAATATGAAAGATATATGAATAGGTTCGGCCATAGTCCTTTCCATAATCACAAAATGTTTCATGTTTTACAACCGTAATATGTTCGTCAAGCTTAAGCTATTAACAGAGATCTGTAAACTGTTTTTTCAACAACAGTTCTGTATTGTGTTTGTTGCACTTTATATTGCGTGCGTTTTTTCCGACAGATGTTTGTACTTTTGTTATATGGAGAACACTGCCCAGAGTTATCATAGATACTAGGAAAAAAAAGCTATTGATTCGTTTGTACTGTAATTAGTCCTATTGGGTTAAAAGAGAGATTTTTAAAACGCGATTGACATGGTAATTGTGCCTGCTAATATCGGCGTTCGATTTAAATGTCAACATGGAACACGTTTCTACAATTTTGTTTGTTGTTGCAATGATAAGGCAGCCCCCCCCCCCCCCCCCCCCCCCCAGTTACGCTTTCTGGATTCATAATAATGGCAAAAAGGTTAAGGGCTATAGGCCAACGCTGTCTCCCAGACCAAAACACTTCTTAAGCCAGTTGTATAAGAAGGAACACGGACGCAAATCTTCCAAAATGTATTCAAACAGAACAAATTCATTGGGACCAGTGCAACGAACTCACAATAATTCAACAAGCGGAAGGGGACAGCGGGATGTAACTGCTACAATTCACCCTTCCTCGGATCGTCCACATAGCCACAACCCCTGAAACTGCACCTTTCAGGTACGAGGGTGTTGTTTGTGTAGCCACGTTTTGCCGCCAGGCAAAGCGGCACACAACGGCGAACTCATGGGAGTCCAATCAGGGTCGATCCGACGAAACCGAAGGAGGTTCCAGCGGGTATTGGCCTGCCAAACTCCCTGCTGCAGAAAGAGAGGCCAGAAAAGAGATGTGAGCTGGGCCAGTCAACATGCGGGGGGTGGGGTTTGTGGTGAAGGGGTTTGGAATTGGGGGCTACCCGACATCCAAGGACCATTCCCAGAGGTGCTTCAAACACTGAGCCAGCAGATCGAGGGGGGGAGCGAGTGGCCACTGCATCCGGAGAGGTGCTGATACATTCTTGCGGACAGATGATCGTCCACGACACCGGGGGGTGGTGTGGACGGGCGTGGTCGTCTGGGAAAACAGCACGCGTTAACCCCCCCATGCCTGAAGGGCGTGCTGGATCAGGGGCCCCCCACAATCTCGTAACGGTACTCCGCACCCCCTGTCAGCATGCCTTTGAATGACGTGACAGGGGACGTTCTGTCTTGACGACCTGAAGCCCACCCCCACGACCATCACAGAACCCCCCCTCCTTCCCTTCCGTAACGAGCCACCTCGACGAACTGTGGCGGTCAGCCAAAGTTCTCCTTGGCCTTTCGCAACACTCGGGTCCTGCACGTCGAGTGACTGCCAAGGGTGAGAAGCTGGGGGGACGCACTTGTGAAACAGCACTCGAGACGCATGGACTGCTGCTGCTTTCGTACCATCGTGAACGTGACTGACCGACAACCAGTATGCCCGAGGCTCTGCAGGGGTGGGACGCTGGAGGGTAAGTGTGGCGGTTACAAACTGTCCTTCTACTACATTGACATTCGACAATTTGTACAGCCTGCAGGAGCGTCACCCCTTATATGGTGGGTTAGACGAGGTTGACACAGTCCGATTGCGTAGGGCAGACAGCAGGCAGGAATGCGTCGTCAGCAGATGTTCTGTCATGTTACACCCGACAAACCGGACCGGCTGATCGTGGCCGATCCTGCACGCTGCCAAGTGGCCTGAACCTCTCTACAAGGGGACGTTGGATGGTGGAATTGGACACGTTCAGACGCTTCCTAGCCTAGCCCCGAGCGGAAGCCGAAATCCCTCGTCAGTCAACGACGCACACAACGTACACCGCCTCCACGCGGCACAGGAGGTCCCAGGCAATGTCTTTTGCCTATTGTGCCATGACCAGCTTTGGGGGTGGTGGCCGTAGACGAACCGTTCTGTTTACATATTTGTGGACCAACGCGTATGTCCCCCATCTGTGTTCATGAACGAGGTGCCATGCTCGTGCATCATGATTGACCACGAGCATTTCGCCCATTTTTTTCATTTTTTTGCAAACTCATATGCTCCCACAGGCACCCCGTTTTTATATTAACGGTTTTTACGTGGGTTTCACGACACGCTGCATGCCACTGCGTCATAATAAGTCCTTGTACCGCAGTGTTACCTGCGTGGTTTTTTTTGTGTTGTGATTACTGGTTAAGGAACACGGTTCAATATATGTTCTTAAAGTAACCAAGGTTTTGGGGTCATCTTTGTGACTTGTACCGTCCGTAGAGTCTTTGTTTGCAAGTGCCTATATAACATTAAACCACCGTCAACTCGACACGGACACGTCATCAAATTGCACCAGGTGCTGTGGCCATTAAATTTCGTTGCAAGAGTATAACATTATGTGTGATCACTAACGGACAGGGAGTTTTATCATTGTAAATTTTGGTTGGTTGTTGTTCGCACACTACAGTCCTTTCAGGGTGTCATCTATAATCAATAATTCCATTTTTAACAGTAAGCAGGGAAGAGATGGCAAGGGGGAAAGAGAAGAAAGAGAAAGACAAGAGAAAGAGAAAAACCAGATTAAGAGAAAAAGAGAATTTAGAAAAGTAGAGAAGAAAGAGGAGACAAAAAAAGAGAAGGAAGAAGGAGAGGAGCTGAGGGAAGGACTGTCTTTCCCCCAGGTATCCCGAACAGACCGACCATCCATACAAGCAACGACATTTTACGAACGACACGTCCGTGAACCATACAGATGCTATACTCGTTTCTTTCTGAAAACGGGGAGCTGTTGAATCACTTTTTGTGTCCTCGTCAGTCTGTGTATCATCTCGAAAAGATCCGACCAGCCCTGGTGGAACGACGTGTGACGGACGACCTAATTGACACAGTGTTTTACTATAAATGCGTCTCGGTGCCAGACTCCGTGTAGTCGCTTCGTATGGGCATTTGTCCTGTCGTTCAGTGTGTTTCAGACGGTCTAACGCTGTATTGGAGTTTTGCCTGTTTCATACGTGTGTCAGTTTTAATGGTTTTGTCGTTTCATACTTGTTTTTCAGCTCTAACGGCCGTGTTGTCAGCCTGCCTCATCACTGTGTCCACGTCTAGTTTATAAGGCGGGCTGGTGCAGTGTGTATTCATACATGGTCCGCTGTAATGAGTGTGCTGGTCTGTTTCACCAGACATGGGTCAGCTCTATTGCAGCTCATGTCGGTTCTTAGACATATTGTCGTTCTGAGGCTTTGTCTGTTTCAGGACGTGGTTTACAGCTATAAATGGTGGTCAGTTTTAGCCGTGTGTCGAGCCTCCAATGTGATGGTATGTGTCCACGGTGTTTGCTCTAAAGAGTGCTGTAATGTTTCAGACATTGTGTCAGTCTATAATGGGGTGCCTGCTGTCTGGTTTCAGGGGGGAAATGTGTCAGCTCTAATGAGCGGTGCATGTCTGTTTCAATAAGTGTATCGTAGCTGTCAGTTCTGAGGGGATATTGATCGTCTGGGATTATTCATCGTGGGTCTCCCTGAGCTGGGCAATAGAATGTTGTCATGTTTCAGAACGTTGCGTGGCCGCTGTAATGGTTGCTGATATGTGCTTTCAGATGTCCGTGTGTAGCTCTAAAGGGTGGGTTGGTGTGCGATGTTTTCAGACGTGTGTCAGCTTTAAACTGGTGTTAAAATCGTGTTTCACACATATATGATCCTCTAACGAGGTGATGTGTTCATAAGTGTATGAGCGTACTGGCCCTATATGTCTGTTCAATCATGTGCTTCCAGACATACGCTAATGGGCTCCATGGGCGGTGTTGGTGCACTCCTGTTTCAGATTGTGTCAGCTCTGATGTGATGTCGTCCTGCTTGGTTCAGAGTGTCCGCTCTAAATTAATGGGCGTCTTTCTCGTCTTTTGATTTTCGTTTTCTCATGCCGGGGGTAAGCTCACCAAAGGGCGAGCGGTCTATGTTTAAACCGATACCCGATGGGACCACTCATGCACAGTTGGAGGGGGTCCCTCAAGAAAGCCCATGCGACTCAAGACGATCACATCGGAGCCATCGCCAGGCCCTCAAAACAACAAACCATCCCATGAACCCTGTGCTTGGGACTCGGCTCGTCCACAAGACTTCACTTCAAAGTAAGTCAGTGAGCCTCCCTGTGTGTTATCAAGAGGTCGGTTTTGGTTGCTGCGGCCTGGAGATCCGATTTCTTCTGGTTCGGGTATCGGGTGTGCATGATCCCCTGTCGCTGTGCTGGGTGAAGGGTTGCCATAGCAGAATGTCGTTGGGGGTAAATTGGGCCGTCGCAACTGACTAGGCTTCCTGATCATTGTGCTTGTCGTTGTTGGTTTTCTCTTCTAATTTATACGGAGGGGATATCATATGCGCTTGCGCTCATTGCGCGAACGTTTCGGCATACCAGACACACCTCACACATAGACATAAGCCCAGACTTATCTCCCTCCTTCCTCTACACACACACACCACACACACACACGGCACACAGGACACCAAACACACACCACACACATGCTATGATATATATATATATATATATAATATATCTAATATGCTCTTTAGAGATTTATATATTCACTCATTATGACACATTCGAATCAGCCCCACTTACAGACACCCCACCATCTCACGGCAAATCACGACACCACACACACACACACACACCCATTTGCACTGCTGGGGCGCGCCAGCGCGCCGCACGACCCCAACAACACACACACACACCATTTCTCCCCCACACACACGACACACAGTTCACACCCCCCAACAACACTCGACTCCTCCGGTCGCCCGCCAGCCAGGTTGCGCCCGTCGCGCACGAACACTCCAAACTTTGCGCGTGCCGCAAAGCTCCACCACACGACTCACACACATTACGCACAAGTTACCAACCATTTCACCAAAAGCACACGCACGCATACGTCCTCACGCACTCGCACCCGTCACTCGAACGCACCCCCAGCGCACGCACACACACACATCACACACACACACACATACGCACACGCATCGCACTAACACCAAAAACACACCATCAACATATACAACTACACGACACTACACCACACACGCATACACACCGGCAAGGCATCAAATGCGATATTATTCTACAAAATCCCTCGAACACACTCTGCTAGATTTTTCTTAGCATTCTTGCATGTAGTATGCAGAATTAACTGGTATGACGAGATCACCGGACATTCTCAGTCACATTTCATATCCGACCCTGCACGGTCAGCTATAGCAGTCACGGGAGCGCATTAAAGGCAAATTAAAAAACGGAATATTTGAGTACGTTTGCGCCGGGCTTATGTTACCCTAATAGCTTTTTTTTATCAATGATGTTGGTGCTAGAAACAAAACATTGACTCAAGATATGGGACTGGCAAGCAGCATCAAAATGATGCACGATAATTATGCATAAATATAGGGACATAAGAGAAAAAAGAAGAAGAAAAAGTAGTAGAAGAAAAGATAAAGAAGAAGAAGAAGAAGAGATTAAAGCGAAAAAAGAAAGCAAAGAGAGAAAGAAACAAGAAAGAAAGAAAAAAAAAAAGAAATAAGACAAAAAAGAAATACATTAAGTTCTACGAACCTAGCGAGAACTATCATGGTTTTACCGTTCGATGGGGCACAAGATGGGGGCAACACAGACCGCAAGACTGGCAACCAATGGAGAGTGGTCGTTTAGGATCCCTGAATGACAGCGTCTCAGTGCACTGATACTGAGGGGAAAGAAATGGCCATCTCTCTGAGATCAAAGCGCCTCTTTTTTCCCTTTGGAAAGTTACAAAGAAAGAAAGAAAGAAAGAAAGAAAAAAACTCTCGTGGTCACAGATTGAACACGTCATTCCGTTACCATAGTTTCAAGACTCTTTCTCTCTCTCTCTCTCTCTCTCTCTCTCTCTCTCTCTCTCTCTCTCTCTCTCTCTCTCTCTCTGTATTTACACTGGAATTTGGTTTTCTTAGGATGGTAGAGCACACACACACACACACACACACACACACACACACACACACACACACACACACACACACACACACATATATATATATATATATATATATATATATATATATATATATATATATTTGATGCCAAGGAAGTCTGTTTACGTTTACTGTTTTGTCGAGTATCCGTGTGGAGTCCGATCAAACGAACGAGAGGCCTCAGAACAGGCAATGCGTGTAATTCTATGTATAATGCTATCCTGAAGATGAGTTGCGAGAGGGTTTCCATAGGTTGCTGTAGAAGGATTTTACATGAATAACGTATTTCACTGACTTTTCATTTTCTTTATCCCCCAGCGCCGTTGTTTGTTCCTTTGAATCTTGGTCACATCAATCACATAATGATGGAGGACTCGATAGCATTCACGTATTTTCCCCACTACAGATTTGTCTTGCGCGCGTGCACACACAAACAAATGAAAACAATTAAAGATTATAAACATGAAGGCGACAAAAAAAGCTCAGAAGCATTGTCTGTGTTGATTATTTAATCCCCATGATAACATAATAACATTTTCGTGTACAAACACGCGCAAAAACTCTTTACAAATGTACAAGTACATTGTCTTATGGTCGGTGAATAGGAAGTTGAAATCTGTGAATGATCTCCTCCTCTTCTTGTGCTTGTAGTTTCAAAGCACATACCTGTTAATGTCTGAAATATTTTGCGAGCGATGTTTGAGAATATGTTTGTGCGTTTCTGGGCGTATAAAATGAATATGTCAAACTGCTCAAAAACTTTTTTTTCGTTAACTCACTTTGTTCCTAACTTCATATCTCATATAACTAACTTCATATCTTAACTCCATATAGGAAACATATCTATACGGAAAAAAAAACTCTTCTAACTGGTTAGTTTATAAATGTTAAAAAATCTACATTTTACCCCTCCTCCCCCCCCCCCCCCCCAATGACCTAGAAAGTTTTGCTTGATATTCACCGTTTTAAAAATCCTTATCTATTTTTTGGAAATGGGCAAGTTAAGAAAAAAAAAAACATATCATGACAAAATTTACACTTGGAGTAGTGACTTTTGGGACGTCCATCTTGCGCCGAGTTTGAGAAGATAAGTGATTGCTCGTTCTTTGTTTTCATTGTTGCTGAATGTTGTTTTTCTCTCGCCTGAAGAAGACCTGCGAGGTCGAAACGCGGTGTGTTTTGTCTTGTAATTTGTTTGTCCACGTTAATCGACAGAGGGGTACTATAAATTCCTCTTAAATTGATTGTCATGGACGGTCTTTTCTTTTGTCTCGACCCTATTGATGCCGTCAACCTATTCTGGATTGTACACAAATGTTTCCTTTGGCTTCGTGTCCAAGGCACTGCAATGTAGAGAAATGCCTGATTCTTGAAAGTTCTCAACGATGAGCTGTTTGTTCCAATTTTTAGTTTGTCTAGCCCATTTGTTTTGTTTCCGATGATGCAGTGTACGTTCGCACACCTGTCGTAAACAGGGCCAAGGCTTGTAGATGAAGGAACCCCACACGAACGAATACCTCTTGTCTCTTTCTTCCTAGGTTGTGTGTGTGTGTGTGTGTGTGTGTTGTGTGTGTGTGTGTGCAGGATGTTTGTGTGTGTGTGTGTGTACGTATGAGCGCGAGAGATTTCTTTCCGTCCACAGGGTCGTCCTCAATAGTTTGTCTTTCTTTCGTCCCTTCCTCCTTCACTTCACATTCTTTTTCTTTCTTTTCTTTTTTTTTTTCTTTCTCTAGACTATGTGGTTTCTCTTCGTTTCTTTCTTTCTTTTCTTCTTTTTTTGCTTTTTGTTTGTTTGTTTGTTGTTTGCTTATCTGTTTGTTTTCCCTGGACAACGTTTTTTTTTTTTGTTTGTTTGTTTTTTGCTTGTCTGTCTGTTTTTATCTGGGCAACATTTCCTTCATTTGCTTCTCTGTTGGAGTACAAATACGTGTGTTTTTTTTCTCTTTGTGTTTCTCAGCCGGCAGTTTTCCTGCGTGCGGGGCGGATTTCTTGCTGCAGCGGGACATTGGCTATACTACCTGATTCAGGTGTACGTGCCCTCTGTGCTCATCGTGATCTTGTCCTGGGTCTCCTTTCTGGCTGGACGTGGAGCTATTCCCGCCAGGTTAGTCAAGCCGGTTTTTTTGTTTGTTTGTTTGTTTAATTGTTGGTTTGTTTGACTGATTTTTTTTTTTTTCTTTTTTCTGTATTTTGTTTACTTCTTCTTTTGGTGTGACCGTATGCCCCCATACCTTCTGTTTCGTCTCTCTTTTGTTTTGTTTTTTTTATCTTGGTTTATCTGTCTGTCTGTCTTGTCTGTCTGTCTGTCTCTGTCTCGTTTTTTTTTTTTTTTTTTTTTTTTTTGCCTTGGTGGTTTTGAGCTGGATATTTTTTCTTGATTGAAATGACGTCGTTTTCAGTCTGCTCTGTATTTGTTAAAGTGACACCACACACACACACACACACACACACACACACACACACACACTCACACACACAAAAACGCGCGCGCGCGCGCGTGCGCGCAACGCACACACACAGACGCACACGCACGCATGCACGCACACACGCATGCAAGCATTCCGCACGCATTCAGGCATGTGCGCGCAGACGTGCGTACACACACACACACAACCACACGCACACGCACGCACACGCATACACGCACGCACGCACGCAAGCACATATACATGGCAGTCGATGGAATGGACGGTTTGTTGTGGTTCACTGTGTTTTAAATTTGTTTACGAGTGAATGAACATACGTCAGCTATGAAGGACATTAGCAAAATAAAAGCAAGTCAATTATGTTATAAGTATACTTGCAAAAAGGTATCCATCAGGGACCAGGGACTGAATTGAAAAACAACAACAACAAAACAAAAATAGAAATAGGAAAGGAGAAAACAGAGAAAAGAAATAAATTGGAAATGGAAAGCAAGAAGGAAAAAACACGAACAAAAAGAAAGCTTGTACGTTTTTTCTACTCGTATTTCCGTAACAGCAATCTTCTTTTTGTGTGTGTGTTCCGTCTCTGCTGTCTTTCTTAAGCTATTTTATTCTGTCTCTGGTCTGTCCTTCACTTTTCTTTCTTTGAGTCTTTCTTCTTCTTTGCTCTCTTGTCTCAAACAGTTCATTGCTATTGCCAGTCTTTCTTTTCTACGCTACTTCCCTTTTGTTTTCCTTCATCCCATTTTGAAAACCAATCTCGCCCTCAAAATCCTTGTTTTTCTGTCCACCCTATCCATGCACACGCACATAACAGAAGAGAAAGAACAACAACAAAACACACACGCACACACACCACACACCACACGAACACACAACACACAACACACAGCACAACACACACACATTACACACGCAGCCACACACAAACATGGTGCACGCACGCACAAACAAGGCACACACGACACACACACACACACACCACACACACACACACACAACACAATCCGACGAGCACAGCACACACACCACAATCACTCACCAACACACACACCGGCACATCACCACACACACATGGTACACACACACACACACATACACACACATAACGCACACACACATACACACGCGCGCGCGCGCGAGCACACACACACACACACACACAACACACACCACACACACACACACACACCCACACACATTTCACACACAGCACGCCACGCACGCGCACGCACGTCACGCACGCACACGCACTCGCACCGAACACCTCACAACACACACACAGACACCACAAAACACAACACACACACCACAACACGCACGCGCCGCGCGAGCAAGCAGGGGGGAGGAAAACACTTGAGGCGACGGGACCGATCCGCTGTTCTCGGCAGAGACGCCCCGGAGCTCGTTGCATCCTGAGAGCTAGAGTCAGCATAAAAGGAAAACAAACTTTCTAGCAATTCTTTCGTTAGTGCGTTCCATTGTACTTCCGGTTGTTTGATTTGATTTCGCGTATCCCTTTTCTTGTTTCGCACCGCGGGACAGAAATTTCCTGTGGTGGTCTTTCGACGTTGCTGACGATGACAACACAGAGTTCTGGAGCCCGTTCTCCCTCCCCCGGGTGTCCTACTGTCACAGGCCATTGATGTGTGGATGTCCACCCTGCCTCTCTTCTTCGTCGGAACGCGATCTCTCCTGGAGAAGTTCAGACCTACATCAGTGGCTTAGCTCGCCGCCGTTTTCCGTTATCGCAGTGCATGGGGCGAGAGCGGAGACCCGCACGTCGTCAGTAGCTAATGGCGGAGGAGTCAAGGGGGTAGGTGTTCTGGAGGGGTGTGTGGTGTGACACTCGGTGAGTGTCGCTGATCGCCGAATCCCCGAGCTGCCCCCAGCCTTTTCTCTCCGTGATGCTGGTGTGATGTGTGGAAGATGTGTGTGTGGAGTGGGTTGAAGTGTGCCGCTGGTGTTGTGTGGTGTGAGTGGTGTGGGGTGTGTGATGTGTGGTGTTGTGGTATGTGGATGTGGGGTGTGGTGTGTGATGTGAGCGAAGTGTGTGACGTGGTGTGTGTGAGTGGGAGTGTGTGTGTTGTGTGGTAGGGGTGTGTGGTGTGTGTGTCACTTGCATGCGGCGTTAAGGAGGTTTGAGGTCTAGTGGGCGTGTTATGGGCACATGTATGTTGTGAGTTCGTGAGATAGAGCGAGTTGGGCAGTCGTTGTGTGCGGTCTGAGTGCGCCAAAGATGAATCTTGAGGTATGGTGGTTGGGTGGGGAGGGGAAGGGGGGGTGGTCGGGAGCGCGTACTTGCTCTGCAGCTGGAGGAATGTGCGTTAGAGATAGAGACTGATTCTGGTGCGAGTGCTGTGTGTGTGTGTGGTGAGTGTGGAGTTGTCGCGCGCGCGCGCGGCAGCTTAGTTGTGTGGTGGTGGATGACTCTGTGTGGGAGTTCCTTCGTGTTTACCCCCGAGAACGCGATACAAAGTTAGCCCTCATCATGATAGCAAGAGTGACAACACAGATTAACCAGAATAAGAAAAGAGAACATAAACGATATCACATATTGACGCATCAAGTCGACCTCTCGCAAGCACGCTCCCCTTCCTATATTTTTTTTTTTTCTCCTCAGAAAAAAAAAAAGAAACAAATAAGGAAGAAGCACACAGTATAGTGGTATCCGATAGTGGCGTTGCAAGCTAAATTTGTTTTATGGACAAGATATGCGGTCACATTCTCCCGGCTTAAGTTTCAGTAGCATGCGGTATAGTTGTTTCGTTCTTCAGCCCCCAGCACCTTACACCACCACACAGTCCATCTCCCTTGGCCCTCCACATCCTAATCCTCGTATTTCGTGCCATTTACCGTCGGGTCTCCCCCATCCCCGTCCCCATCCCTACTCGTCTTCCCCTCTTCTTCCCCTTGACCACAAGTTCCTGCAAAGCCGCGCTGCGCTTTTTTTTTTTGGTTGTTGACGGAAGGGGCGGCTCCGTTGAAATGCTCCAGGAGACTGTCAGGAGCAAATATACCAAGTCAAAATTACACGCGACGCTCTACCTCCCACCTCCCTCATCCCACAATCTGCTCCACTCCTGTCCCCTGTCTCGTGCCTTGCGCCTATCCCTCCTCTGCACAATCCGTGGTCACCCACACCCGGCCCTTCCACACCCCACCCCCCTCACTCCACGGTTTTCCTAGACATACCGACAACATTGCCGTCGTGTCAGTTAGAAGAAATATCAGACCGGAATCCCCCGAGGGGAGAAGTTGTCGATTTCTCCGTGAATGCACAGCATTGATTGTTTTTTTATTTCTTGCCCCCTTCTCTCTGATGTCTCGATCCTGAGCCGTGTTGTTTGGTGTTGGATACGGAGCCGCAGCTGTGCCAGTTAACGGAGACGGATCACTTCTCTCCCTCATGGAAATGTTGACATGGATTCTTTAAAGACGGGACGCCGAAGGCCACGGTGTCGGACGAAACTGTGATTTCCTATGGGTGCCAAACATGGCGGGGGCGCTGGGGGGGGGGGGTTGGGACACGGGCGGGGTGAATCAGGTGAGGGGGAGTAGGAGGGAGGGGGCGGACGGCGACAGTGTGGAGCTAAGGGCTAGTAGAGGAGGAGAACTGGAAATAAGGCTTACAGGATTTGTTGTATTGTGGTGTAAGGGGGAGGAAGCAGGTAAATTTGACCTTATAATGGCTGCCGTCTCTGCAGGGCATGCAACGCTCCCCCCTTCCGACATAACATAACAAAAAAAAAAAAAAAAAAAAAGCCAGTCGCGGTGCAGGCACATTTTTTGTGGCAACAGCAGCGCAGCCACGCAGCAAGGCGGAAACACGCGAACCAAAATCGGAAGCATGGGGACCGAGGAGGGGCCGGGGGGGCCGTCTTACGTAGACTGTACCTGGCAAGCAACCCACGCGGTGAGGAGGGTGGGGCCAACAGGGAAAGGGTGTGTGTGGGGATGAACTATGAGCTTGAGTGGGTGGGGCATGTTTTTACACAGTGAAGCGAATCAGGAAGGAACGGAAGCCAAACTCATTAACAGAGCGGCCATGAAGAGCATAATGCATAGTATAACGCCGATACGCCGACGAGAAGGCGAAGATGAAGGCGAGAGAAACACGACCTTTCAGATGATTGCCAAGTACAACAAAGTATAGAGCTGAGCGAGCGGAACAGAGCAGGCGATGGACTGGATAATAGAAGCGAAGGTACTGTGGCTTCTAGACGATTGTGGATTCTTGATGTTTTTATGAGGGAGAACAGAAGAAAAAAAGATTAGACATGGAGTAGGCAGTGTTTGAGAATGTTGTAGCTTTATTCTTCAATAATTTGAATATCTATTTGATGTTGCTTTTTCTTAGATTCTGGTTAATGTATTTGGAATCTGTATGAGCGTTCATGATGATAGGTACTTTGGTAAATTCGGTAGAGGGAGGTAGACACATAAGAACACCAGCACAGCCCACACGAGCGACACCTACACACAAACAACGCGCGCGGGCGGCGCGCAGAGGCTGACACACACACACACACATACAGACCACACCACCCCATTCATCTAGAACGCCATGATGCAGGATGAGAGCGCAAGCAAGAGGTGGAGACGGACAGCTCCCCACCCGTTCACCCGTCCCCCACCACGCCACCATAACACTCAAGATCATTTGCGCAGACCGCAGGGACAGGTAGCTTAAGAAGAATGGAGCCTCGAAAAAGCGTGCGGTATCACGAATCGCACAACCAACCCAGGTAGCAGTGTGCCCCGCACGATGTACACACGCACACATAGACGACGGCTCAATACGACTCTCTTCACGCAGCATTGAACAGGAGTGAAGCACACACACACACACACCGACACACACAACACGAACGACACACACACAGACAGCAACACAGCACTCAACTGACACCCTCGCGCACACATCACAAAAGCACACAGCACACACACACAACACACACACTCACACACACACACACACACACACCCTCAGCAACTCACACACCCACACACACTCACACCACTCACACACACAACACACTGTCACGAGAGAACACGACAGAAGAGCACAGACCTCAGAGTACCACACAGCACACGAAGCGGTCCAGGAGACATGAACCCCGATGGACCCTCCTGCCATTACTACGTGACGCGGGCGGCGACGCCTGGAGAACGCCGGAGAGGGAGGAGTTCTCGCGCCCAGGCAAACTGGGAAAGAGGGAGAAAACGGCGGCGAGCTAGATCATTGATGTAGGCGAGACTCAGTGAGAGAGGCGAAGACGAAACGAAGAGCGAAGAAGAGGGCAAGGAGTGGACCATCCACCACATCAGTTGGCATTCCCGACCGTAGGACACCGGGGAGGAGGAACGGGCTCCAGACACTGCTGTGTGGCATGGGTCAGCACCGTCAAGACCCCAAGGAAATTCGGGGTCCCGAGGGTTGCGAACAAAGAAGAGTGGATGACGGACTCAATATGAAACCGAGACAATGGAACAGCACTACAAAAACTAGAAGTTTCTTGTTTCTCTGGTGTGTTTGTGCGTTGCAGGCGCGCGCGCGCGCGGCGTGTGGGTGTGTGTGTGTGTGGTGGGGGTGGTTTCTGTGTGGGTGTTGTGTGTTGTGTGGGGGTGCGTGAGAGCTTGCGTGCACGGTGCAGTGCGGGTGCGTGCGGTGAGGGGTCGTGGCGTTGCGTGCCGTGGCGGAGTTGATGTGCGAATGGAATTGGGTGTGTGTGGTTGTGTGTGTAGGTGTGAGTGTGTGTGAGTGATGTGTGGTGTTGTGGGTGTGTGCTACGCCGGCAGAGGAGCGCGTGTTGTAGTGTGTGTGTGCGTATGTGGTATGTGTGTCGCCACCTGACCCGATGTGTGTGTGTGTCCAATGTGTGTGGGGTGATGTGTAGTGGTGTGTGTGAGTGGTGTGTGTGGTAGCTAGTGTTTGATGCAGTGAGTGTCCTTTGCCCTGCGTGTGTGTGTGGTTGTGTGAGGTTGGGTGTGTTGGATGAGTGTTTGGTGGTGTGTGTGTTGGGTCGCATGTGTGCACATGTTACTGTGTGGCTTGCGGTGTATGTGTGTGGAACCAGATGTGTCCTGAGCCCCGAGGGCGTGTGTGGTAGTGTGTTCCCGGGCGTGTGTAGGTGCCCCCCCCTCCCCCCCCCCCCCCCTTTTTTGTTTTTCTGCTGCTGTGTGGCGTGTTGTTTTGTTGTTGTTTCTTTCTCTTCTGTTTGGTGCGTGTGCCTATGGATTTAGGATGTGAAAGAAGAAGGATTTTGAGGTGCGGAGAGGGTTATGCAAAATGGGGATGACGGAAAAAGAAAAAAAAGAACGGGAAGTTTTAAGGGGCGTCGAGGAGAGTTAGCGTAGAAAAAGAAGGATGGCCCTGAGCTAGGATCTTATAAGACGGTTTTGGGGCCGACAAGCGAGCGAGGCAATAAGACAGAGAGAAGAGAAGAAGATTATGGAACCGACTCAAATTGACCAAGAAGAAGTAGAAGGAAGACCAGAGACCAAATGTGAAAATAGCCGATTAAGACGGGGGACAGCGAGGAGACGGAAGACCAACAGACACAACAAACAAAGAGAGAGGAAGTGAGCGTGGTACGGAGAAATAGAGGTAGGGAAAGAAAACAAGTAGACGTACAAGCTTTGCTTTGTTTTGTTCGTGTTATTTTCCTTTCTGCTTTCCCTTTCCAATTTATTTGTTTTCCTCTTTTTCTCCTTTTTTTTATATTTTTCGTTGATTGTTGTTGTTTGTTTTCACTTCAGGCCCATGGGTCCGGCTGGAATGGGATACGGATTTGCAAGGAGATACCTTATAACAGTGTAAGATGATCGTTGCTTTATTGTAGAGGATCCGATTCATTAGCGGACGTATGTAGTTCACTCGTCAACGCAAGAATTTAGAGAAGGACACAGACAGAGTGAACCACAACAAACACGGTACCCATTGACCCATCGAGCTGAGCATTGGATATGTGTTTGGTTGCGGTTGGACGTGCCCCGATGCGTGAGTATGCGGGACGACGTGTAGCGTGGTGGTTGGAGTGTGGGATGGAGTGTGAGTGTGTGTACGCACCTCTGCTGCGCACATGCTTGACATTTTTGCTCGTGCGACGCGAGTGCGGACCATGCGGGTGCAGTGGCCTATGCGTTGGCAGGAGAGAGTACTGTGCCGTCTGTGTGGTGCGTCCGCGGCGCAGTATCTGGCGGCAGACGCACGCGCGGCGCTGCGCGCGGTGATGGGCGATTTGTTGTGTTTGGTGTGTGGTCGTGGTATGGAGTGTGGGGTGGGGTGTGTTTGTCGTGTGTGTGGAGCTTGCACTTTAGACAAATGACAGGCAGACTGAAACGACCGACGAGGCCCAGAGAGACGTCGATTTCAATCGGAAGAAGAAAATAGGCCGAAGCTATAAGCCAAAGGCCAGAAAAAAAAAGAAAAAAGAAAAAAAAAGAAAAGAACCAAAAATAAGAAGAAAGCACGACGACAGAGGCCAGACAGACAGACCAAGACCCAGACACGGCCAGTTACCCGCACCCAGAGGAAAAAAAATCAAAACGAAAGAGAGACGAGAAAACAGAAGGTGTGGGGGACACTACGGTGATCAGACCGAAAAAGGACGAAGCTCGAGTACACAAAAATACGCAATGAAAGAAAAAAAAAAATCAGGGATCAAAGAAACAAGACAACAATAAACAAGACAAAGCACAAACAAAAAACCTGGGCGTCTTGAGATAAGACGGCGGGGAATAGCTCACACGTTCCAGGCCAGGAAGGAGAGCCCAGGACCAAGATACACGATGAGGACTGAGGGGCACTACACTGAACATCGAGGTAGTAGCGCGACTGTCCCGCCGGCATGCGCAGCAAGGGAAATCCGACCGCAGCGCAGGAAAAAAAACTGCCGGGGCTGAGAGAGAGCTGCTGAGAAGAACACCAAAGAGGAAAAAAGAAAGAAAAAAAAAAAAACACGGTAGTTTTACTCCCAACAGAGAGAAGGCAAAGAGTTGAAGGGAAATGATTGCCCGATCTAAGAAACAGACAGAGAAAGCAAATAAAGCAACACAGAAAACAAAAGAAGAAACACGTTGTCCAGGGGAACACGCAAACCGATAGGCACACATGACAAGAACAAACAAACAAAAAGAAAAAACGAAGAAAAGAAAGAAGACGAAGAGAAACAACATTGTCTAGTAGAAAGAAGAAAAAAAAAGGAAGAAAAAGAATGGAAGGTGAAGGAGGGAAGGGACAGCGACAGACACGAAACAAAGAAGCAAAAACTATTGAGGACGATCCCCTGTTGGACGGAAAAGAGATCTTCTCGCGTCCTAGGCGTACACACACACACCACAAAAAACACACACACACACACACCACACACACACACCACCACACACCGTTAGGAAGAACAAGAGACAAGAGGTATTGTTAGTGTGGGGGGTTCCTTAATCTACAAAGCCCTTGGCCTTTTACGACAAGGTGACGTGCGAACGTACACTGGCATCATCGAGGAAACGAAAGAAACAAATGGGAGTACTAGAGCAAACGTAAACATTGGAACACACAGGATCATCGTTGGCGGAACTTTCAAGGAATCAGGCATTTCTCTACATTGCAGTGGCCTTGGAAACGGAAGGGCACAAAGGAAACATTGTGTAACAGATCCAGAATTAGGTTGACGGCATATCATAGGGTCGAGAGGGACCAAGCCGAAGAAGACCGTCCATGACAATCCCATTTTAAGAGGAATTATAGTACCTTGTCGATTAACGTGGACACAACAAGAGTACATAAGGGAACAAAACACAATCCGGAGCGTTTCGAGGGCTCGCAGGTCTTCATTCAGGCGAGAGAAACAACATTAGAACAATGAAAACAAAGAACGAGCAATCACCTTATATTCTCAAACTCGGCGCAACGAAGATGGACGTCCAAAAAGTCACTACTCCAAGTGTAAATTTTTCATGATATGTTTTTTTTTTTTTCTTAACTTGCCATTTCCAAAAAATAGATAAGGATTTTTAAACGGGTGAATATCAAGCAAAACTTTACTAGGTCATGGGGGGGGGGGGGGGGAGGAGGGGTAAAATGTAGATTTTTTAACATTTATAAAAACTAACCAGTTAGAAGATTTTTTTCCGATTATCGATATGTTTCCTAGTATGGGAGTTAAGATATGAAGTTTAGTTATGCATGAGATACTGAAGGTAGGAACAAAGTGAGTTAACGAAAAAAAAAAACGTTTTTGAGCAGTTTGACATATTCATTTATACGCCAGAAACGCACAAACATATTCTCAAACATCGCTCGCAAAATATTTCAGACATTAACAGGTATGTGCTTTGAAACTACAAGCCACAAGAAGAGGAGAGGAGATCATTCACAGATTTCAAACTTCCTATTCACCGACCATAAGACAATGTACTTGTAACATTGTAAAGAGTTTTGCGTGTTTGTACACGAAAATGTTATGATGTTATCATGGGGATTAAAAAGATAATCAAGAGACAGACAATGCTTCTGAGCTTTTTTTGTCGCCTTCATGTTTATAATCTTTAATTGTTTTCTTTGTTGTGTAGTGTGCACGCGCGCAAGACAAATCTGTAGTGGGGAAAAATACGTGGTGAATGCTATCGAGTCCTCCATCCATTATTGTGACGGAGATTGATGTGACCAAGATTCAAAGGAACAAACAACGGCGCTGGGGGATAAAGAAAATGAAAAGTCAGTGAAATACGTCCTATTCCTGTAAAATACGTTCTACAGCGAAACCTGGGAAACCCTCCGCAACTCATCTGCCGAGCGATAGCAGATATACATAGAATAGCACGCATTGCACTGTGCTGAGGCCTTGCGTTCGTGATCGGATCCCACCCGGTGACTCGCAAAAAGGAACCGTAAACAGACTCCTTGGCATCCAGATATATAGGTATAGAGATATATATATATAATATATGTATATATATATGTGGTGAGAGTCGTGTGTGTGTGTGTCGTGTGAGGTGTGGGTGTGTGTGTGTGGTTGTGTGTGTGTGTGTGTAGTGGATGTACATAGTAAGAAAACCGAAATCCAGTGTTGTAAATTACAGGAGAGGAAGAGAGAGGGAAGGGAGAGGAGGGGAGAGGAGAGAGGAAGTGCGAGAGGAAGAGGGGGGAGAGAGGAGAGGGGAGGAGAGGATAGGGACGGAGGAGAGAGGCGGAGGAGGGGGGAGAAGGACGACCGGGAGGAGATGAGAGAGGAGACGAGTGGGAAGAGCCCCGAGCATTTCGGAAGTGGACGGGGAGGAGAGAGGCGGACCCGAGAGGCGGAGGATGACTGAGAGAGAGAGACACGATCGGGGGAGGACGGGACTGAGAGAGGGGACGACGGGAGAGAGAGACAGACGAGAGAGAGAGGACGACGAAGAGAATGGGTCTTGAAACAATGAGGAACGGAAATACGTGTGTCAATCTGTGACCCGAGAGTTTTTCGTATCTTTCTTTCTTCTTCTTTGTAACTTGCCACAGGA
>JADBJO010022319.1:2500-28134 GCA_016801955.1 Conus betulinus | reverse complement strand
CTTTTTGGAGTTTTCTCTCTCTATTCCAGCTTCTCTTTCTGTGTAAATTATACATGTGCCTACGCATGCACACAGAGTTTGAATTATCTTTGTTTTGACGTTACCAGAAAGATATGGATACATGCACACACACATAATACATGTAGCACACACACATACACACACACATACACATATACAATATGCGCGGTGCACACACACACACACACACACACACACACACACACACACACACACACACACACACTTACTTAGAGTAAGACAAAATATTACATATTTGTCTGTTTTGTGTGTGTGGGTGTGTGTGTGTGTGTGTGTGTGTGTGTGTGTGTGTGTGTGTGTTTTACACAAATACAGCTGATTCGTGACTGGAAGAATCAGGAGAGGAGTTTTCTTTCTTTCTTTTTTTTCTCTTTTTTTTGTTGTTGTTGTTGTTGTTGGTTTTTTTTGTTTGTAAATGAAGAACTCTCATGAGTTTTGTTAATACTTGAAAGAGTTTTACCTGTGGATGAGTTTTTGGTATTTGACAGTTGAAAAAATGTAGGGTTGCATTTGTGTGTGTGGGTACCAACATGCATAGCTTTACAGAGAGAAATATACACAGAAGAGAGAACAAGTGTATGTTCGTGTGTGTGTTATAAAAATGCTGTGGTTTAAGTGAGTCTGGATATGTATTTCAAAGGACAGTAAAATCATGTGCATGTTCAATTAATTTACATTAATCGACATTCTTTTTGTGGCTGTTCCAAGTTTTTTTTTCTTTCTTTCTTTCAGTTTTCTTCTCTCTTTTTTTTTAATTTGCTTTTTCATTTATTATGTATTTATTCATTCATTTTTTTTCCCACTCATTGTTAGATTAAAAGTTAGTGTAGGTAAAAGAAAAACATTATCGTATGGGGAAGAATAATACTCTACATCTGTTGTGATCATTATTTTCTGGTGTTTATTTGAGTTAAGCGTGCTGTAATACTTCTCATCAGGTAAAAGCTCCATTGGAGTCTGCTGTAAAGATTTTCACATTCAGCCATGCATTGCCATCTGTCAGATGAGTTGATAGCTGGTAAAAGCTACTACATTGCGGAAATGTAAAAAATGGCGTTGTGTTAAAGTGTGTGTGTGTGTGTTGTGTGTGTGTGTGTGTGTGTGTGTGTGTACATGTACATGTGTGTGTGTACATGTATGTGTGTGTGTATGTGTGTGTGTTTGTATGTATGTGTGTGGTGTGAGAGAGAGAGAGTTTGGTATTTTATTATAGCCCATGTAAACTATGCACGGTTATAATTTTTGTTTCTTTTTTCACTTTGTAATGGTCAAAGTCAGGAAACTCCTTTCCTTTCATTTATTGGATAATTTAGTACTTTTCATCATGGTCTCTTCTTCACCATATTCCTTGTAAACGAAAAGGGTTTGCTTAAAGCTGTGTGTACATGGGTGTGTCCATACTGTATTGTTTGCTCTGTGTGTGGCGGGCCATGGGTAAGTCATTCATGTCTGTTGCATGAAGGAGGTACAAAATGAAGTCACTGACAGTATATAGTAGAAGATATATTTGTAGTATTGTGTGGTATGGGTGTGGTGTGTGTGTGGTGTGGTGTGTGTGTGTGGGTGGTGTGTGTGTGTGTGTGTGTGTGTGTGTGTGTGGTGTGTGTGTGTGTGTGTGTGTGAGTGAGTGTGAGTCAGCAAGACAGACAGTGAGTGAGTGAGTGAGATCAAGAGAAAGATAGACAGGTGGCGGTAGGAAAGAATAACCAACTGTTTTTGCATTGCAGCAGTAGTCAATCAGGTCTGTTACTGGTTCTGGTATTGGTTGTGAAAGTAAGCAGTACTTTGTGTTAATGTGTATGTGGGTTGTGTGATTTTCTGTCAGTGGCCTTTATGGCCCATTGAGCTGAAAACAACATGGTCTAGCTTGACTTCATTTTTTAGTCATGATTAACTGTTTGCCAGTTGTTATTGTCTGCTTCCTTTTTTTTTCTTTTTAAATCTGATTTCAAGGAGAGTTGACTTCAACAAGGGGTGACAGCTCTGATATGGCCCTTTGTGGTCAGCTGGGCTATATGCAACATTATATATATCTCTCTGATTGTTTGTTTGTGAAATGTTCACTTTGCTATCATATAATTTTATCGTATTTCATAATGGTGAACATGTTTGACATCTGTTGTTTCTGTGGTTTGTGTTGTAAAGGATGCAGATTAGTCAGGCAGCTTTGTGTTTGCCTCAAGTCAACATAACGGTCATTTATGAAGTGTATGTTTGAAAGATGTGCGAATGTATCAGGTCTGAAGCAGGCCGATGAGACCTACAAACCTCTCAAGCCCCCATGTCAGACATGGAGTTCCACCACTACTTGGACTCCGCTGGCTTCATGATCAAGCCCAGTGAGTTTCGCATCAGTATCTACCAGGGTGGAATCGAGGGCTCCTTGCGACGTGTTGCCTGGCGCCACCTGCTCAACATTTTCCCTGAAAACATGTCTGGCCGAGAACGCTTTGACTACCTGAAGCGCAAAGAGCAGGTGAGGGTTGGCTTTGGATTTATTTTTTTTGTTTTTGTTTACCATGTACCTGAAGTGTATTATGTTCTGTGCCCTCTGTTGGGGTTGATTATTCTTCCAATCATTATTTTGTTTTAATTCAATAGCAACATTCTGAATTAAACTTTTCAACTTGTGTCATAACATTTGGATATGTTTTAAGAATTCGAGAGACTTACTCAAAATGACCAAAGCATACAATCTGTACATATTTTAAGACTATGTTATGTTCATATATACACATATGCAAGTAGGTGTGAGTCATACTTGAAAATAGTAGAGATTTAGAAACTACATCACTGAAAGAAAAAGAAAGTGTAAAAAGTGTAGTTACCTTCATACTTGAAAATTATAAAATTTAGAAACTACATCACTGAAAGAAAAAGAAAAATGTAAAAAGTGTAGTTACCTTAAAAAATTGCACTGTCTAATATAGTGAGAAGAATAAACATAATTCTCTCTATGAAAGCAATGTTCTTCATCGTATAAGACATTTTTATTTTGTCAAACTTCACAGGCTGGGTCAGTTTCTCGAAGTGAAAATTGCCTTCTGCTTCTAGCCCCATCTTGTTTTGGGAAAGAGCAACCTCTGACCTATGTCTGAAACAGCATTGTTTGAGGGAAAAGTTAATTGTTTCAGTCTGCAGGAAAGAACTGCATAGTATTACGTGATCAAGCAAATGTAATTTGGCTCAGACTGGAGGTCACCTATACATAAAAGCAAATCAGTGTCTAGCTGAAGTTATAGTGTATGCACAGCATAGTTTGTCGGTGGGCTGACGAAGCTTATGCTTTGGCACATTGTCATTGACTGTAAAAGCACTTTTTTTTTTTTTTTTTTTTTTTTAATGATTTTTTTTTTCCTCCGATTTCTTTCCAGTGATATTACTATCAACCTTTGCAGTTCCTGCGTACAAGGCATACTAAGGGTCTGACTGTAGCAATGTAAACAGTAGCTTCTATAAAGAGCTACCAGTATGAGGTTACCCACCCTACCCGAGGAGACGTTACACTGCAGTTGAATCACACTGTTAGAATCAGGTGATGTGATGCATAAGTTCATTCATTTATGTTTTTTTGTTGTGGAAGAACAAAAGTTTCTCTAGAATGTCCATATAAAATTTTCTGCAACAGATTTCCCAGTCTGAAAGTTGAGTTTTGTGCAGGAGTACTATTCACTTCGCGATGAGTGGAAAGAGCGATTTGCCAGTGGCTCCACCACAGAGGAAGTGAAGTACGTGGTTTCCATGGTGAAGAAGGATGTGCTGAGGACGGATCGCTCCCATCGCCTGTATGCTGGTGGCGATGACAACAAGAATGTCCTCTCTCTGTTCCACATCCTGGTCACCTACGCCTTGACCCACCCTGATGTCTCCTATTGCCAGGTGAGCTCACTGCTCATTTCGTGCAGTGTCTGGAGGGAAGAAAAAAGGTTCATGAAGGTTTCCCGGTTGTCAGAGAATCAGAATCATGCTGTACTTTGTTATCTTGATAAAGAAGCACCGTTAACATTACTCTGTTTGTGTTTCTCTCCCGTTTTGTGTTTTCTGTCCCTCATACCTTTAGAGTTCAGTAACCCATTGTATATCTATCTGCAGTTATTCTCCTTTGGACCTAGCCCACTGAAATGGTAACATTTTAACTACCATACCGCATTATACCAGGTGTCCACCGTGTACAGGTGGTCGAAGGTACCTCTGTATTTCGTTCTCATGCAGGTTATTTGGTAAGTTTTGAGCATTAAGACTGGCTGTTTTAGGCTGATGGTTATTGCAGAAGAGGCCACCATTTGCACTGAATTTTGATTCAACCGTAAAAAAAAGTTTCAGAATATTTTTGTGCTTGGTGACTGACCACTCAGTACGGCTGAGGAATGCCACATGCACTGCTGAATCAATAACAATGTCTCATAGAGCTGCTGAAACTGTGTGGGTGTGTCAGTATTCATTTGAAAACTCCTGTGGCCGTGTGTGAGACAATGAAGAAGTGTGAAGTTAGGACTGAGATTGGGAATTGATTCGAGATTTTTCATGAACTAGTAAGTGAGCATGTTGGTCAGTTTTCGAAAACAAAAAGGCTACACATGCATGTTCACATATAAAGATACATGCAAACTACATCTACTACTTTACAAGAAACTTTGGGGTGATTTAGTCCGAATTGGGGGGGGGGGCAATCTGAATAACAAAAAAGAAAGAAATTCAAGTATTTAGTCTGAATTTTGTGAACACCCTTCCCCTCTGCCTTCCCTCCCTCCCCTCCCTTCCCCCTCCCTCCCAGTCCCTCCTTCCTCTCCCCTTAACTACCACCGAAAAAAAAAAGAAAAAAAAAACTTGGTTGTAGTAAAGTATGTTACATAAAAAAAAAGAGTATTCCTGCTGTAGTAATTTTTTTTTTTCTTTTTCTTTTTTTTTTGTATCTTAGTAGCGGAGTTAAGGGATAAGAAGAGACTGTATAAATTTCAGAAAAAAAAGAAGTCGCATGTTTAATATTGTGTGTATATGTGTGTTTTGAAAAAAATTTCAAAAAAAAGAAGAAGTCGCATGTTTAATATTGTGTGTACATGTGTGTTCTTAAAAAATTTGTAATGGCCCAAATGTGTGGACTGTATTCCCATTTAGCCCTGTAGGAGAAGATAATCTGTTGATGGAAAGAGGCTGTGGAAAGAGGTTGAACAAGTCAATCAGAAAGCTGCTTTCTGTCAGTTGATCATCTTCTCTAATAGGGCTAAATGTTGTTGTAAGTAGTGTGTTATAGTAGTTGTCTTATGTGAAGAAGCTGATGGTAATGAAAATTCAGTGTTGAAATATTCTTATGAAGTGTTTTGTCAATCCCCATTTGCAAGTCAAAATCTCTAAAAGTAACACCAGATGAAAGAGTATTGTTTTTTTCAAGAGATTACCATCCTCTCTCTGTCTCTCTCTCTCTCTCTCTCCAGCCTTCATATGGCCCTTTGCGGTCGGCTGGGCTATAAGCAATATACCTATATACCATCTCTCTCTGTCTGTCTGTCTGTCTGTCTGTCTGTCTGTCTCTGTCTGTCTGTGCATTGGTAATGAAATCTTGCAGTGCCTGCCAGAGACCAGTATATTTTTTTCTAATCCTTATGTTGCCCAGAAGGCCAAGTATTGCAGACCATGTGTTCAGGGTGTATTTCTTGATGAGTTCAGTCAGCAGTTGTTGCTTCTCTTTTGCTTTTTGTGCATTTGTTGAGCAGTGTTGATACATGTGCACAGGGGATGAGTGACCTGGCATCACCACTGCTGGTGATCCAGAAAGACGAGGCCCAGGCCTACATCTGTTTCTGCAGCCTGATGGGCCGCTGACGCGCAACAACTTCTGCCCTGATGGCTCCGCCATCATGACCCAGTTCCGTCACCTGGCCGACCTGCTGCAGGTGCATGACCCGCCCTTTTATGATTACCTGGTCAGCATCAATGCTCATGACCTCTTCTTCTGCTACCGCTGGCTCCTCCTGCAGCTGAAGCGAGAATTCCCGTTTGAGGATGCTCTCTACATGTTGGAGGTGAGTATAGGGTGAGGGGAGAGGTTGGTGAAAGGGAGCAGAGGAGGTTATAGGGGAGAGACAAGTGGAGATGAGAGGGAGGGGGGGGGGATTGATGGACAGACAGGGAATGGATGAAGAGGAGTAATGGATAGGAAGCCCTTCAATGCTACCTGACTCTTGTGTGACTTGGAATTTTATATGAAGGTGTATGTTTTTATTTTGGCTGTTCTTGCATCGCCTTTGGTACAGTGGTATTTACATAGAGCTGCAGTTTCATAGAGGTTATGCGTAGCCAGAATGTTTTTACTTACAAGGTAGTTTCAGTAACAAGCGTATTAGATTTTGGGGGGTTTAATCTACAGACAGTTTGACTGTATCTTGAATCATGAGATGATGATAGTGATGGTGTGAGTAGATTTGCTGGCAGTTTAATTATGATCTTTTAAAGGTAGATTGTGATTTTTTTTTTTTTTTTTTTTTTTACACAACCCAAGGAGTCAGGGGAGTATGACAGTGATTTAGGTGTCTGTACTGGTGATAGAGATGATCACTGATGGTTAAATATGCCCATTATTTATTTTGGCTGTAACTGCTGCACACCATGACTACAGTTGAATGGGTGTGATCGGAAATTTATTTTTCGTTACGGTAAAAAGATTTTCAACAAAATTTACTTGAAACGATCGCGAGTTGAAGCAGACGATGCTTTTGAAAGCAGAAGCAGAACACCGAATGGTAAAAGGGACGTAAAGCCCCGTCTTCATCAAGCAGACGAAGCAGACGAATAGCGTATGTCTCCAAATGGCTTCTGCTATAGAGGGACGTTAAACTCAGTTATTCAAGCAAACGATGCTTTTGAAAGCGGAAAGTACTAAACCGGATATCGCAAGTAATTGAAGTTTTGAGAAACATGGCGTCTAATACAAAAGAAAGCGAATGGATGTGCCAACTGGTGATGCCGATGAACCTGCATCAAAAAAGCGTCAGCCGTCACAGAGTGTCCTGGACAAATACAGTGGCAAATTTCCCTTCATTGTGAAATTGGACTCTGACGATTCAAAAGCAAAGTGCGTGATTTGTGACAGCGCATTTTCTGTAATTAAAACATGGCGGTAAAGTTTTGTCTTATTCTATGCATAGGTTGAGCTGATTATGACACCCTGACCAACTCTGACTGTGACTGCACAGATGATGAAGATGGTTATAGAATTACAGATGATTATAGTACTGATTCCGTTGGTGGTTTCACAAGTACACGTTTTTTTTTTTTTTGTTGCATGGGTGATGCATGTGTACAAGATGATCAGGTTGATTAAACAGGTGATATTAGTTGCTACAGGATTGCTATGATGATTCAGGTGACATCACATAAACAAGATGGTCAGCTTGATTGTACAGGTGATGTCCCATGTGCAGGTGATGATTGATGATCATGATCCAGGAGGAAGAGGTTATGTTATTCTAATGCAAATTAATTTTGTATTGTATAGATGATGTCCCATGTGCAGGTGATGATTGATGATTATGATGTAGGTGCAAGAGGTTGTGTTATTGCACAGGTGATGTGTGATTGTACAGTTGATGTCCCATGTGCAGGTGATGATTGAGGATTCTGATGTGGGTACAAGAAGTCATGTTATTGCACAAGTGATATGTGATTGTACAGGTGATGTCCCTTGTACTTATGTCCCATGTACAGGTGATGATTGATGATTGTAATGTTGGTGCAAGAGGTTGTGTGATTGTACAGGTGCTGTGTGACTGTACAGGTGATGTGTGATTGTACAGGTAATGTGTGATTGAACAGGTGATGTGGAGCACGTTGCCCCCAGCCCCTCCAGAGCATGACCTGGCCCTCGTAGACCCAGACTACAACGTGAAGCTGTTGTCCTCCACTCCCTGCTCTCCCACTTTCTCCTTCCAGCAGTCTGTCTATGCCAAGCTGCTAGGCCATGCGATGTTCCACCAGGACTCGAGACAATAACCAGGGTGCTTCCAAACCCTCCAGTGCTCCCCCAACATCTCTCCTCCCTGCCCAACACACCGCCGCCTCTCAGGGAGCAGCCTTTGACGTTTCCCAGCCGATGAGGACAGAGGCCTGGACTATCCTCAGATCGACAACGTCATGACTCGCTCCTTGCAGCAGAGGTCCAACAGCATTGATCAGGTGTTGCAGGACTGCAGCAATAACACCTTGACAGTGCCCGCCCAGGACTATAGCTGTCCCAAAGAAGAATGGGGAGGAGGAGGAGGTCGCACCGACGGTGGAGTCCTCTCCCTCTGACCAGGCCTCTATCGAACAGTCCTCACCTGAACACCGAAGCCTTTTACAGCAAAGGACCTTAGTGACCAATGGTCAGCCAGAATCGGACTACCAAGTAGCGTCCTCCTTCAGTGTGCCTGCCCCGCAGGGGAGTGAAGGCTCAAGTTCTGATCAGTGTGGCACATCTGACCCAGACTGTAGTGTTACTGTAGATGTAGACAGTGCAGAGAGCCCAGCTGCCCTGCCCTGCTATGCAAACCCTGCTATAGGTGATAAATCATCTAGCCATTCAGATCTTGCTTCTACACCAAGCAGGCCTTCCACACAAGAAAGCAGTGCAGAAAGCCCACCGTGTCAAACCAAAAATGATGCAGAAGATGAAGAGTTCTCGGGCTTTTTTGGTAGCATGAAGAAACTCCTGACATCTCCAAAGAAGCGGCCAGCAGACATAGTCATTTCTTCTGAAATATCTAGTCAGAGCTATACCACCTCCCAGGACTCCTCGGCCAGTAAACTGTCAGACCAGCTAAACCGTACCAATTCCAGCAGACTCCCTGACCAGCCAAGCCATTCGGATTCTGGAGTTTCTGATGGGGAGTCTTCCAGTAGCTGGTCCAGTGGTCCGTCATCACAAGGAGTCAGACCCCCTCCTCGTCCCCAACCCCCAGACATTACTCTTCCTCCTCCCCTGGAGTTTGGGAGTGGAAACCCCTTCCTCATGTTCCTGTGCTTAACCCCTGTTGCTGCAGCATCGAGATCAAATCGTGCACAGCAACATGGGCTACGAGGATGTGGCCATGCTGTTTGACAAGATGGTGCGTCGGCATAATGTCCACAAGGTGTTGCACCAAGCTAGGGAAATGTACTCTGACTACCTGCGAAACCAGCAAGCCTTGGCCGACAGGAGAGGCAGTGAAGCCTCTGATGGATTGAGTGTATGATGAGCGGAACAGTGACTGATTACACCATGGCTGCAAACCAGAATGTCAATGCCATTCAGGGTGGTGAGACTAAATGGTGCATGCTGACACTACAAAGATTGTGCTGGCCAGATGGTGCCACTACAATCAGTTGACATAATCCACACTGACTCTGGCTTCGCACCTGCATGAGACTCTGTCTTGTCTACAGGTGTGGCTAGAAATATGGTGTGAACCTTTCAGACCATGTACTTTTCTTGCGGCACATGTAACTTGACAGTAGATAACGGTCAGGTGTTCCACCTATCTCTGCAACATTCCAGTGTTAGATTTGTTCAAATTAACAAACTGAAGACATTTGAGTCCCAAGACAATACTGTGTGTAGTTGTCAAAAAGACCCACTGTCAGCTCTTTTCTGTTTTGTTACCTGCAGCCTTCTGGGAGGATGGGGTTTGGGGTGAAAGCAAAATGCGTATGTTATTCAAACACCGAAAGATTCTTACAATTGCATTGACTGTAAAAACAACTACCTGAAAGAGATGGATGTTCTACATTAGTTCAGGGATAGACAGGTCTTCAGCCTAAAAGAGTGTGGAAAAGGATGGATGAACAAAGAAATACAACGGAACTGATTCAGCAGAAATTACTATGATAACAAAATGCAACACAAATGGATTTTAGGCTGTTTCCTCAGAAGTGTACTGTTTTTGCAAGTTACTACACACAAATGTTTAAGATGGTGAAACAGAGAGGAGGACATTTTCCAGAGGGACAAAGTCATTCTGTAACCAAAGTAGATGACTGACAGACAAGCCCAAGGTGTCAAACACATGGAGTTCCACAACTTTTGAACTACAAAGTGATAAGTTGTTCTTAGTTTCTGACCTGAACACCTTATATTATGAAGTTCTCTGTCTAGGGCAAAAACAGTTCTGGCAACTAAAGTGGAACATGAACTCAAGTCATGTTCAGTGGTCATGTCAGCACTGCCCAAGGTATCTGTTGTCCAGTGTGCACAGTTATCTGCCACACATGCAGAACAGGCATACATCTCACAACATCAGGCAAGTTGACTATGGTCGCCAGAATTGATGGAAACACATGTCCAGTTACTGCCATATGCAATGGCAAGGTTTTGTTCTGTGCGTATGCTTTACTCGTAGAACTGAAATCAGGCATTTTGAAAAGAAAGTAATATAATAGATAAGAAGGTGACTTTGATTTTGAGTTAAATAGGAAACACTTTGGAAGTGTTAAACTGGCTGACACTGATCTATCCCCAATGCAGAGGTAAACAAGAAGGGCGCTGGGGAGAGCACAGACTTCCGCTAAGGTCAGATAGTCTTCTTGTAGGCTGTCTTACTTTCTATCAAACCCTGGTTGAATCCACTGTTTCTTCCAAACCATTACAAATGCATCAAAATTCTTTGTTGTACTTAACTTAGTCCTCATTACCTCTGCTGCACTTTGTTTTTTAGCTCGTAGGCTTAAAGCTCAATGTGTTACTTGCTGTGACTGAATATTATTACATCTCCATCTTCTTCCCCCCTTTAGGAAATTGTGCTCAACGGATCAGGTTCTGTACCAAATCTGACTAGTTCATATATACTAAATAACCCAGTATGCCTGATTTCTATCATTGAGATTCATGCATCATTTGTTGAACAGTTTGCAATAATGTCTTAGATTAGTTAGAAATTCTCTATTTCACGTGAAAGAAAGTGACAAAAAAAAAAAAAAAAAAAAAAAAAAGAAAAGATATCTTGGATCTGCACCTAAATGTTATACCTTGACCCTAGGCCATATTCACCTTTCCACCAAGTTCTCAGGTAACATTAGTTTTGCAGATTTCATGTTGTCTGGCTGGCTGACAGGCATTTCCACAGAAACAGGTGAAAAACAAGATCACCATGACAGAGATGCAATGGGCTGCTCATGACTGAGCTAGAAATGGAAGTAGTTTGCTCATGCCAGTCCACTAGACTCTAGTCTGTGCACAGTATCAAAGCGGGGCTTGCTCATTGTGCTGTTGGCGGGAGGTTTTTTTTTTTTTCTTTTTTTATGGCTGTAACTTGCATGCATTTCATGCCCTCATTTTTTTCTTACTGGGTTTGCTTGACAGTGCAACTTTTGGGGTGTATTGTTGACTCGCTTATTTATTTGGTCCTGTCATTGGACCTTTGGCTCAATATAATCCGCTGGTCCTTGGCTAGAAACTGGTTTTTGTAACCAGCTAAAGACTTGCATCCAGTTTTCAGAAGGCCCAATATATAGAATAAGTAAAGTGCAGGGGAGCACCCTTTACTTCAGAGCACCTTGTTGGCCAAAAAAATAAGGTAATCAAGCAGGTGTGGGATAGGTACTGCCATGGCGAGATTCTTCTCTTTCCACGTTGCCAGAGAAGCCTTTCAATTTGTCCATCTACCATTTTCCCTTAACTGTTGATCTGGCTGTTTCACGTCCATACTGGTCATTTGGGAAGGGTTGAGTGCTATGACATGTATCTGCTCCAATGCCTGCGGGCGCCATTTGATAGTGAAAGTAGGCAATCCATTCAACATAATTGTGGATGATTTAGCAGACCAGGGACGCGCTGAATTGACGGCAGTACCTCAGACATTGATGTATATCATGCGTGTGTGTGCGAAGTCTAGTCAGACTGAAGTGGTAAAGGCTAAGGTGACTAAGACATACAGATTAATTGTAGATCTTCAGATTGCAGGTGAGTGACCATAGTGGTCAGTCATGGATATTAACATAAAGAGACACATGCACATCAAAGTGCACCCACTATTAGATTTTTTATACCAAATTTGGTGTGATTTGAACTTAGTTTTTGGGGGGTTAGGAGGATTTTTATATACAAAGAACCTACAAGTTTGACGAATTCATCTTATGATCTGTTTAGTAGTTAGTTACATGTTGCATAAAAAAAAACCTTGGTATTTTAAAAAGTGTCAGTTCCTGAGGGAAATGAAGAAGGCTGGAGACGGTTGTAGAGGTACTGAGCTGTTCCAGGCATGGAGGAGGACTGCATTTACTTCATGTGGTCTTCAGCCGTCAGTAGGACATTTCTTTTTGTGTGGTTATCAGCTGAAACTTAAACAAAACTGCTTGCTTGTTTTCTTCAGCCAAGGTTTTTTGTTCTTAACTCTTTCATCCTTACAACCCGGTTTTCTGGTTTGCAGAAATGCTACCCATCCTTCCTGCAGCCCGGAAAACCAGGCAGCACAAATCCCTCCTTTCCTTCTGCAGCCCACAAAATTGGTTCTTGCGGTAAGCACTTTGAACTTCGCGCAAGTTGCGTCATCGGTACACATCATGACCAGGTCGCTCGCGTGGCAGTGTTTATGAATGGAATGGATGCCAGACGGCCCCTACAGCATGAGAAAGTGGTTGCTCTATTCTGGCCGGTTTGCTACTGCATACGTGGCAGTTCTCACTTTACTCTTCTTTTTTTTCTCTATAAATCCAGGAATGAAGGGAATACTCGTATCACAAGAATCTAGGAACAAGAGGAAGTAATGGTTCATAGAAAAGTAGGAATGAAAGAGTTAATGTTTGTTCCTGGATACCTCATATATGCACAGATGTAGAAAGGTTGTTGTATCTTCTGTAAAAAAAAAAAAAAAAAAGCTTTGAGGAACTTTTTTTTTCTTTAAGTTACAGTGGTGGTGTTAATGTTAATAACTAGCCACTTTGGGTAAGGCAGGAAGCGAGCAGCAGGGACGTAGGTTTTAGTTAGGGTAAAGCAGAATATGAGGAAACGTGATTAATATTGAAGTACTGTGACCAAATCAAATCTAGATCTACTTACATCCATGCACATAAAACACCCACCTACACGGAAGAGAGAAGCACATTTACATGATATGTGTAGTATACATGAGCATGCTCATCTGTGCAAGCAAGCACTTTCCAAGCACACAGGGTTCTTACTACATTCCCACTGGGTGATGTGGTTGACTAGTCATTTGGTTAAACCTGGACAATAGTTTGATTGAAAAAGTGTGCATATACCTGTATATTGTAAGAGTTCATTGCTGTTGTGTGTAACCATGGTCTTTTCCCCTCATTTTTAGAGAGGAGAAATATATCTACCTACTTGGGATGTGCATGGTAACGATTTTTTTGTGCATTCCATAAGATGAGCTGGACAAGCTTTTAATGCATCTTTGAAAATCCAGTGCATTCAAGTTACACTTTGACGTATCAGACAGGGCAACTTCTGACGTGCATCCCCTTTCTGTACACAGAAGTAGAGTGAGAGAATGCATGTGTGTGGCATAAGAGTCTGCAGTGTACATTGATGCAGTAAAGACAAACAGACCATCTTTATGGATTAAAGAAATCAGAACATTTTGCGTTGAGTTCTAAAAGTCTGTTGAAAACTGAAACAAAGAAACAGACAAAAAAACTCACTCAAGGTTTGGGCCCAGTGAGTTTGTTTGTTTCAGTTTCAAACAGACTTTTAGAACTCAACGCAAAATGTTCGATTTCTTTAATCCATAAAGATGGTCTGTTTGTCTTTACTGCATCAATGTACACTGCAGACTCTTATGCCACACACATGCATTCTCTCACTCTACTTCTGTGTACAGAAAGGGGGAGCACGTCAGAAGTTGCCCTGTCTGATACGTCAAAGTGTAACTTGAATGCACTGGATTTTCAAAGATGCATTAAAAGCTTGTCCAGCTCATCTTATGGAATGCACAAAAAAAAATCGTTACCACTGCACATCCCAAGTAGGTAGATATATTTCTCCTCTAAAAATGAGGGGAAAAGACCATGGTTACACAACAACAGCAATGAACTCTTACAATATACAGGTATATGCACACTTTTTCAATCAAACTATTGTCCAGGTTTAACCCAAATGACTAGTCAACCACATCACCCAGTGGGAATGTAGTAAGAACCCTGTGTGTGGAAAGTGCTTGGAAAGTGCTTGCTTGCACAGATGAGCATGCTCATGTATACTACACATATCATGTAAATGTGCTTCTCTCTTCCGTGTAGGTGGGTGTTTTATGTGCATGGATGTAAGTAGATCTAGATTTGATTTGGTCACAGTACTTCAATATTAATCACGTTTCCTCATATTCTGCTTTACCCTAACTAAAACCTACGTCCCTGCTGCTCCCTTCCTGCCTTACCCAAATGTGGCTAGTTATTAACATTAACACCACCACTGTAACTTAAAGAAAAAAAAAAGTTCTTCAAAGCACTTTTTTTTTTTTTTTTACAGAAGATACAACAACCTTTCTACATCTGTGCATATATGAGGTATCCAGGAACAAACCATTAACTCTTTCATTCCTACTTTTCTATGAACCATTACTTCCTCTTGTTCCTAGATTCTTGTGATACGAGTATTCCCTTCATTCCTGGATTTATAGAGAAAAAAAAAAAAGAAGAGTAAAGTGAGAACTGCCACGTATGCAGTAGCAAACCGGCCAGAATAGAGCAACACTTTCTCATGCTGTAGGGGCCGTCTGGCATCCATTCCATTCATAAACACTGCCACGCGAGCAACCTGGTCATGATGTGTACCGATGACGCAACTTGCGCGAAGTTCAAAGTGCTTACCGCAAGAACCAATTTTGTGGGCTGCAGGAAGGAAAGGAGGGATTTGTGCTGCCTGGTTTTCCGGGCTGCAGGAAGGATGGGTAGCATTTCTGCAAACCAGAAAACCGGGTTGTAAGGATGAAAGAGTTAAGAACAAAAAACCTTGGCTGAAGAAAACAAGCAAGCAGTTTTGTTAAGTTTCAGCTGATAACCACACAAAAAGAAATGTCCTACTGACGGCTGAAGACCACATGAAGTAAATGCAGTCCTCCTCCATGCCTGGAACAGCTCAGTACCTCTACAACCGTCTCCAGCCTTCTTCATTTCCCTCAGGAACTGACACTTTTAAAATACCAAGGTTTTTTTTTATGCAACATGTAACTAACTACTAAACAGATCATAAGATGAATTCATCAAACTTGTAGGTTCTTTGTATATAAAAATCCTCCTAACCCCCCAAAAAACTAAGTTCAAATCACACCAAATTTGGTATAAAAATCTAATAGTGGGTGCACTTTGATGTGCATGTGTCTCTTTATGTTAATATCCATGACTGACCACTATGGTCACTCACCTGCAATCTGAAGATCTACAATTAATCTGTATGTCTTAGTCACCTTAGCCTTTACCACTTCAGTCTGACTAGACTTCGCACACACACGCATGATATACATCAATGTCTGAGGTACTGCCGTCAATTCAGCGGTCCCTGGTCTGCTAAATCATCCACAATTATGTTGAATGGATTGCCTACTTTCACTATCAAATGGCGCCCGCAGGCATTGGAGCAGATACATGTCATAGCACTCAACCCTTCCCAAATGACCAGTATGGACGTGAAACAGCCAGATCAACAGTTAAGGGAAAATGGTAGATGGACAAATTGAAAGGCTTCTCTGGCAACGTGGAAAGAGAAGAATCTCGCCCATGGCAGTACCTATCCCACACCTGCTTGATTACCTTATTTTTTTGGCCAACAAGGTGCTCTGAAGTAAAGGGTGCTCCCCTGCACTTTACTTATTCTATATATTGGCCTTCTGAAAACTGGATGCAAGTCTTTAGCTGGTTACAAAACCAGTTTCTAGCCAAGGACCAGCGGATTATATTGAGCCAAAGGTCCAATGACAGGACCAAATAAATAAGCGAGTCAACAATACACCCAAAAGTTGCACTGTCAAGCAAACCCAGTAAGAAAAAAATGAGGGCATGAAATGCATGCAAGTTACAGCCATAAAAAAAGAAAAAAAAAAAAAAACCTCCCGCCAACAGCACAATGAGCAAGCCCCGCTTTGATACTGTGCACAGACTAGAGTCTAGTGGACTGGCATGAGCAAACTACTTCCATTTCTAGCTCAGTCATGAGCAGCCCATTTCATCTCTGTCATGGTGATCTTGTTTTCACCCGTTTCTGTGGAAATGCCTGTCAGCCAGCCAGACAACATGAAATCTGCAAAACTAATGTTACCTGAGAACTTGGTGGAAAGGTGAATATGGCCTAGGGTCAAGGTATAACATTTAGGTGCAGATCCAAGATATCTTTTTTTTTTTTTTTCTTTTTTTTTTTTTGTCACTTTCTTTCACGTGAAATAGAGAATTTCTAACTAATCTAAGACATTATTGCAAACTGTTCAACAAATGATGCATGAATCTCAATGATAGAAATCAGGCATACTGGGTTATTTAGTATATATGAACTAGTCAGATTTGGTACAGAACCTGATCCGTTGAGCACAATTTCCTAAAGGGGGGAAGAGATGGGAGATGTAATAATATTCAGTCACAGCAAGTAACACATTGAGCTTTAAGCCTACGAGCTAAAAAACAAAGTGCAGCAGAGGTAATGAGGACTAAGTTAAGTACAACAAAGAATTTTGATGCATTGTAATGGTTTGGAAGAAACACAGTGGATTCAACCAGGGTTTGATAGAAAGTAAGACAGCCTACAAGAAGACTATCTGACCTTAGCGGAAGTCTGTGCTCTCCCCAGCGCCCTTCTTGTTTACCTCTGCATTGGGGATAGATCAGTGTCAGCCAGTTTAACACTTCCAAAGTGTTTCCTATTTAACTCAAAATCAAAGTCACCTTCTTATCTATTATATTACTTTCTTTTCAAAATGCCTGATTTCAGTTCTACGAGTAAAGCATACGCACAGAACAAAACCTTGCCATTGCATATGGCAGTAACTGGACATGTGTTTCCATCAATTCTGGCGACCATAGTCAACTTTGCCTGATGTTGTGAGATGTATGCCTGTTCTGCATGTGTGGCAGATAACTGTGCACACTGGACAACAGATACCTTGGGCAGTGCTGACATGACCACTGAACATGACTTGAGTTCATGTTCCACTTTAGTTGCCAGAACTGTTTTTGCCCTAGACAGAGAACTTCATAATATAAGGTGTTCAGGTCAGAAACTAAGAACAACTTATCACTTTGTAGTTCAAAAGTTGTGGAACTCCATGTGTTTGACACCTTGGGCTTGTCTGTCAGTCATCTACTTTGGTTACAGAATGACTTTGTCCCTCTGGAAAATGTCCTCCTCTCTGTTTCACCATCTTAAACATTTGTGTGTAGTAACTTGCAAAAACAGTACACTTCTGAGGAAACAGCCTAAAATCCATTTGTGTTGCATTTTGTTATCATAGTAATTTCTGCTGAATCAGTTCCGTTGGTATTTCTTTGTTCATCCATCCTTTTCCACACTCTTTTAGGCTGAAGACCTGTCTATCCCTGAACTAATGTAGAACATCCATCTCTTACAGGTAGTTTTTTTTACTCAATGCAATTGTAAGAATCTTTCGGTGTTTGAATAACATACGCATTTTGCTTTCACCCCAAACCCCATCCTCCCAGAAGGCTGCAGTTAACAAAACAGAAAAGAGCTGACAGTGGGTCTTTTTGACAACTACACACAGTATTGTCTTGGGACTCAAATGTCTTCAGTTGTTAATTTGAACAAATCTGACACTGGAATGTTGCAGAGATAGGTGGAACACCTGACCGTTATCTACTGTCAAGTTACATGTGCCGCAAGAAAAGTACATGGTCTGAAAGGTTCACACCATATTTCTAGCCACACCTGTAGACAAGACAGAGTCTCATGCAGGTGCGAAGCCAGAGTCAGTGTGGATTATGTCAACTGATTGTAGTGGCACCATCTGGCCAGCACAATCTTTGTAGTGTCAGCATGCACCATTTAGTCTCACCACCCTGAATGGCATTGACATTCTGGTTTGCAGCCATGGTGTAAATCAGTCACTGTTCCGCTCATCATACACTCAATCCATCAGAGGCTTCACTGCCTCTCCTGTCGGCCAAGGCTTGCTGGTTTCGCAGGTAGTCAGAGTACATTTCCCTAGCTTGGTGCAACACCTTGTGGACATTATGCCGACGCACCATCTTGTCAAACAGCATGGCCACGTCCTCGTAGCCCATGTTGCTGTGCACGATTTGATCTCGATGCTGCAGCAACAGGGTTAAGCACAGGAACATGAGGAAGGGGTTTCCACTCCCAAACTCCAGGGGAGGAGGAAGAGTAATGTCTGGGGGTTGGGGACGAGGAGGGGGTCTGACTCCTTGTGATGACGGACCACTGGACCAGCTACTGGAAGACTCCCCATCAGAAACTCCAGAATCCGAATGGCTTGGCTGGTCAGGGAGTCTGCTGGAATTGGTACGGTTTAGCTGGTCTGACAGTTTACTGGCCGAGGAGTCCTGGGAGGTGGTATAGCTCTGACTAGATATTTCAGAAGAAATGACTATGTCTGCTGGCCGCTTCTTTGGGAGATGTCAGGAGTTTCTTCATGCTACCAAAAAAGCCCGAGAACTCTTCATCTTCTGCATCATTTTTGGTTTGACACGGTGGGCTTTCTGCACTGCTTTCTTGTGTGGAAGGCCTGCTTGGTGTAGAAGCAAGATCTGAATGGCTAGATGATTTATCACCTATAGCAGGGTTTGCATAGCAGGGCAGGGCAGCTGGGCTCTCTGCACTGTCTACATCTACAGTAACACTACAGTCTGGGTCAGATGTGCCACACTGATCAGAACTTGAGCCTTCACTCCCCTGCGGGGCAGGCACACTGAAGGAGGACGCTACTTGGTAGTCCGATTCTGGCTGACCATTGGTCACTAAGGTCCTTTGCTGTAAAAGGCTTCGGTGTTCAGGTGAGGACTGTTCGATAGAGGCCTGGTCAGAGGGAGAGGACTCCACCGTCGGTGCGACCTCCTCCTCCTCCCCATTCTTCTTTGGACAGCTATAGTCCTGGGCGGGCACTGTCAAGGTGTTATTGCTGCAGTCCTGCAACACCTGATCAATGCTGTTGGACCTCTGCTGCAAGGAGCGAGTCATGACGTTGTCGATCTGAGGATAGTCCAGGCCTCTGTCCTCATCGGCTGGGGAAACGTCAAAGGCTGCTCCCTGAGAGGCGGCGGTGTGTTGGGCAGGGAGGAGAGATGTTGGGGGAGCACTGGAGGGTTTGGAAGCACCCTGGTTATTGTCTCGAGTCCTGGTGGAACATCGCATGGCCAGCAGCTTGGCATAGACAGACTGCTGGAAGGAGAAAGTGGGAGAGCAGGGAGTGGAGGACAACAGCTTCACGTTGTAGTCTGGGTCTACGAGGGCCAGGTCATGCTCTGGAGGGGCTGGGGGCAACGTGCTCCACATCACCTGTTCAATCACACATTACCTGTACAATCACACATCACCTGTACAGTCACACAGCACCTGTTCAATCACACAACCTCTTGCACCACCATTACAATCATCAATCATCACCTGTACATGGGACATAAGTACATGGGACATCACCTGTACAATCACATATCACCTGTGCAATAACACGACTTCTTGTACCCATCAGAATCCTCAATCATCACCTGCACATGGGACATCAACTGTACAATCACACATCACCTGTGCAATAACACAACCTCTTGCACCTACATCATAATCATCAATCATCACCTGCACATGGGACATCATCTATACAATAACAAATTGCATTAGAATAACATAACCTCTTGCTCCTGGATCATGATCATCAATCATCACCTGCACATGGGACATCACCTGTACAATCAAGCTGACCATCTTGTTTATGTGATGTCACCTGAATCATCATAGCAATCCTGTAGCAACTAATATCACCTGTTTAATCAACTTGATCATCTTGTACACATGCATCACCCCGTGCAACCAAAAAAAAAAACGTGTACTTGTGAAACCACCAACGGAATCAGTACTATAATCATCTGTAATTCTATAACCATCTTCATCATCTGTGCAGTCACAGTCATCTGCGACCACCTTCACCTGGAAAATCTCTCATCTCAAATGGTAACATTCACAAGCACAGCTACAGTCACCATCCTCACCACTGCAGCCAAAATAATCATGCAATCATCTTAACCATCATCACTCTAGCTGCACAGTCAGGACAATCATCTTAAAATTACATTATTACCTGCACAGGCATACACATACATGCCTACCCCTAAAAATGAATTTCAGTAGCACTGATTTCAAATTTCAGTAGCACGGACTCAAAATCAGTAGCATTCATTTTTTTTTTTGAAACAGTTTGTGGAAAGAGTTGGTCAGGGTGTCATAATCAGCTCAACCTATGCATAGAATAAGACAAAACTTTACCGCTATGTTTTGATTACAGAAAATGCGCTGTCACAAATCACGCACTTTGCTTTTGAATCGTCAGAGTCCAATTTCACAATGAAGGGAAATTTGCCACTGTATTTGTCCAGGAACACTCTGTGACGGCTGATGCTTTTTTGATGCAGGTTCATCGGCATCACCAGTTGGCACATCCATTCGCTTTCTCTTTGTATTAGACGCCATGTTTCTCTGAACTTCAATTACTTGCGATATCCGGTTTAGTACTTCCGCTTTCAAAAGCATCGTTTGCTTGAATAAGCGAGTTTAAACGTCCCTCTATAGCAGAAGCCATTTGAGACATACGCTATTCGTCTGCTTGATGAAGACGGGGCTTTACGTCCCTTTTACCATTCGGTGTTCTGCTTCTGCTTTCAAAAGCATCGTCTGCTTCAACTCGCGATCGTTTCAAGTAAATTTTGTTGAAAAATCTTTTTACCGTAATGAAAAATAAATTTCCGTAATTGCCATAGCTACTTCGGTTTTTTGTTATTGCCGTAGAAAATATGAAGTTCCGTAGGGGTAGGCATGTATGCATACATTAACTTTTAGTGTCATCAAGGCCTTACTGCATGTGGACTTGTCTAAGTGTGTAGGACTTGTGTAAGTGTGTATGCTACATCACACCCATTCAACTGTAGTCATGGTGTGCAGCAGTTACAGCCAAAATAAATAATGGGCATATTTAACCATCAGTGATCATCTCTATCACCAGTACAGACACCTAACCACTGTCATACTCCCCTGACTCCTCGGGTTGTGTTAAAAAAAAAAAAAAAAAAACAATCACAATCTACCTTTAAAAGAATCATAATTAAAACTGCCAGCAAATCTACTCACACCATCACTATCATCATCTCATGATTCAAGATACAGTCAAACTGTCTGTAGATTAAACCCCCAAAAATCTAATACGCTTGTTACTGAAACTACCTTGTAAGTAAAAACAGTCTGGCTACGCATAACCTCTATAAAACTGCAGCTCTATGTAAATACCACTGTACCAAAGGCGATGCAAGAACAGCCAAAATAAAAACATACACCTTCATATAAAATTCCAAGTCACACAAGAGTCAGGTAGCATTGAAGGGCTTTCCTATCCATTACTCCTCTTCATCCATTCCCTGTCTGTCCATCAATCCCCCCCCCCCCCCTCTCATCTCCACTTCTCTCTCCCCTAAACCTCCTCTGCTCCTTTTCACCAGCCTCTCCCCTCACCCCATACTCACCTCCAACATGTAGAGAGCATCTTCAAACGGGAATTCTCGCTTCAGCTGCAGGAGGAGCCAGCGGTAGCAGAAGAAGAGGTCATGAGCATTGATGCTGACCAGGTAATCATAAAAGGGCGGGTCATGCACCTGCAGCAGGTCGGCCAGGTGACGGAACTGGGGTCATGATGGCGGAGCCATCAGGGCAGAAGTTGTTGCGCAGGCGGCCCATCAGGCTGCAGAAACAGATGTAGGCCTGGGCCTCGTCTTTCTGGATCACCAGCAGTGGTGATGCCAGGTCACTCATCCCCTGTGCACATGTATCAACACTGCTCAACAAATGCACAAAAAGCAAAAGAGAAGCACAAAACTGCTGACTGAACTCATCAAGAAATACACCATGAACACATGGTCTGTAATACTTCGCCTTCTGGGCAACATAAGGATTAGAAAAAAATATACTGGTTTGTGGCAGGCACTGCAAGATTTCATTACCAATGCAGAGAGAGAGAGAGAGAGAGAGAGAGAGACAGACAGACAGACAGAGACAGACAGACAGACAGACAGACAGACAGACAGAGAGAGAGAGGTATAGGTATATTGCTTATAGCCCAGCCGACCGCAAAGGGCCATATGAGGGCTGGGGGAGAGAGAGAGAGAGAGAGAGAGAGAGAGAGGATGTAATCTCTTGAAAAAAAACAATACTCTTTCATCTGGTGTTACTTTTAGAGATTTCGACTTGGAGATGGGGATTGACAAAACACTTCATAAGAATATTTCAACACTGAATTTTTATTACCATCAGCTTCTTCACAAAAACAACTACTATAACACATTATTTATAACAACATTAAGCCCTATTAGAATAGATGATCCACTGACAGAAAGCAGCTTTCTGATTGACTTGTTCAACCTGTTTCCAACCTCTTTCCATCAACAGATTATCTTCTCGTACAGGGCTAAATGGAATACAGTCCACACATTTTTTTTAAGAACAATTATAATTCTTTAAAGAACACACACATACACACAATATTAAACATGTGACAGTTCTTTTTTTCTGAAATTCATACAGTCTCTTCTTATCCCTTAACTAAGATACAAAAAAAGAAAGAAAAGAAGAAAAAGAAAAAATAATTGCTAGAGCAGGAATATTCTTTTGTTTATGTAACATTCTTACTACAACCGAAGTTTTTTTCCTTTTTTTTGTCAGTGGTAGTTAAGGGGGAGGGAGGAAGGAGGGACGGGGAGGGAGGGGGAGAGGAAGGGAGGGGAGGGGGAGGGAGAGGAGACAGGGGGAGGGAGGCCAGAGGGGAGAAGGGGAGGGGTGGTCAACAAAATTCAGACTAAATACTTGAATTTCTTTCTTTTTTGTTATTCAGATTGCCCCCCCCCCCAATTAGGACTAAATCACCCCAAAGTTTCTTGTAAGTAGTAGATGCAGTTTGCATGTATCTGTGAACATGCATGTGTAGCTTTTTGTTTTTAAAAAACTGACCAATATCCTCACTTACTAGTTTATGAAAAATCCCGAATCATGCCCAATCTCAGTGCTAACTTTACACTTCTTCATTGTCTCACACACGGCCATAGGAGTTTCAAGTGAATACTGACACACCCACACAGTTTCAGCATCTCTATGAGACACTGTTATTGATTCAGCAGTGCATGTGGCGTTCCTCAGCCATACTCAGTGGTGAGTCACCAATCACTGGTCATTCAGTTACACTCAACACTAGCACAAAAATATTCTGAAACTTTTTTTTAAACGGTTGAATCAAAATTCTGTGCAAATGGCGGCCACTTCTGCAACAACCATTAGCCTAAAACAGCAGGTCTTAATGCTCAAAACTTCTCATATAACCTGTATGGAACGAAATACAGAAGTACCTTCGCCTAGTGGTGTGGGGAGGATTGTAAGTACCTGTACATGGTGGACACCTGGTATAATGCGGTATGGTAGTTAAAATGTTACCATTTCAGTGGAGCTAGGTCAGAAGGAGAATAACTGCAGATAGATATACAATGGGTTACTGAACTCTAAAGGTATGACGGAGAGAAAACACAAAACGGGAGAGAAAACACAAAACAGAGTAATATTAACAGTGCTTCTTTATCAAGATAAAAAGTACAGCATGATTCTGATACTCTGACAACCTGGAAACCTTCATGAACCTTTTTTCTTCCCTCCAGACACAGCAAAAAATGAGCAGTGAGCTCACCTGGCAATAGGAGACATCAGGGTGGGTCAAGGCGTAGGTGACCAGGATGTGGAACAGAGAGAGGACATTCTTGTTGTCATCGCCACCAGCATACAGGCGATGGGAGCGATCCGTCCTCAGCACATCTTTCTTCACCATGGAAACCACGTACTTCACTTCCTCTGTGGTGGAGCCACTAGCAAATCGCTCTTTCCACTCATCACGAAGTGAATAGTACTCCTGCACAAAACTCAACTTTCAGACTGGAGGTCTGTTGCTGAAAATTTTATATGGACATTCTAGAGAAACTTTTGTTCTTCCACAACAACAACATAAAATGAACAAACTTATGTATCACATCACCTGATTCTAACAGTGTGATTCAACTGCAGTGTAGCGTCTCCTCAGGTCAGGTGGGTACCTCATACTGGTAGCTCTTTATAGAAGCTACTGCTTTATTTTGCTACAGTCAGACCCTTAGTATGCCTTGTACGCAGGAACTGCAAAGGTTGATAGTAATATCACTGGAAAGAAATCGGAGAGACAAAAAAAAATCAAAAAAAAAAAGAAAAAGTGCTTTTACAGTCAATGACAATGTGCCAAAGCATAAGCTTCGTCAGCCCACCGACAAACTATGCTGTGCATACACTATAACTTCGGCTAGACACTGATTTGTTTTATGCATAGTGACCTCCAGTCTGAGCCAAATTCCATTTGCTTGATCACTTAATAATATGCAATTCTTTCCTGTAGACCAAAACAATTAACTTTTCCTTCAGACAATGCTGTTTCAGACATAGGTCAGAGGTTGCTCTTCTTTCCAAAACAAGATGGGGCTAGAAGCAGAAGGCAATTTTCACTTTGAGAAAGTGACCCAGCCGGTGAAGGTTTTGACAAAAAAAAAATGTCTTATACGATGAAGAACATTGCTTTCATAAGAGAATTATGTTATTCTTCTCACTACATTAGACAGTGCAATTTTTTAAGGTAACTACACTTTTTACACTTTTCTTTTTCTTTCAGTGATGTAGTTTCTAAATTTCTACAATTTTCAAGTATGAAGGTAAGTACATGTTTTATACTTTTCTTTCTTTCAGTGATGTAGTTTCTAAATTTCTACAATTTTCAAGTATGACTCATACCTACTTGCATATGTGTAATATGAACATAACATAGTCTTAAAATATGTACAGATTGTATGCTTTTGGTCATTTTGAGTAAAGTCTCTCGAATTCTTAAAACATATCCAAAATGTTATGACACAAGTTGATAGTTTATAAATTCAGAATGTTGCTATTGAATTAAAACAAAAATAATGATTGGAAGAATAATCAACCCCAACAGAGGGCACAGAACATAATACACTTCAGGTACATGGTAAACAAAAACAAAACAAAAATAAATCCAAAGCCAACCCTCACCTGCTCTTTGCGCTTCAGGTAGTCAAAGCGTTCTCGGCCAGACATGTTTTCAGGGAAAATGTTGAGCAGGTGGCGCCAGGCAACACGTCGCAAGGAGCCCTCGATTCCACCCTGGTAGATACTGATGCGCGAAACTCACTGGGCTTGATCATGAAGCCAGCGGAGTCCAAGTAGTGGTGGAACTCCATGTCTGACATGGGGGGCTTGAGAGGTTTGTAGGTCTCATCGGCCTGCTTCAGACCTGATACATTCGCACATCTTTCAACATACACTACATAAATGATCGTTATGTTGACCTGAGGCAAACACAAAGCTGCCTGACTAATCTGCATCCTTTACA
>JADBJO010022318.1:0-28138 GCA_016801955.1 Conus betulinus | reverse complement strand
GGGGAACCGAGGTCCACGGAGGTTGATCTGGAAACTTAGAAAAATCGGACACAACTCCTAGGTCTAGACCTGCATTCCGCGCGTGAGGCTGCATACGAAGACAAACGGTGGAATACAGTTAGGGTTCTTTTCGAATTTGCTTTGGAACTGAGGGTCAAAGACACACAGTCATAGGCAGGGTTCTCCGGTTCCGAGAGCAGTCTGATATAATAGTTCAAAGACAGTTTCAGCCTGCGGTTGGACAGTGAGGGCTCACCTGCCTCTGCGTACAGGCTGTACACAGGGTGGTGCGGAATGCTCCAAGACAGAGACGAAGACCCTGATGGTGAAACTGGGTCTAGGACTTTTAGATACGAGGCTCTAGCGGCGCCGTAAATGATGCTGCCGTAGTCCAACTTGGATCGAACTAACGCCCTGTAAAGATGGAGAAGTGTGCGTTTGTCTGCACCCCAATCCGTATGAGCCACTACACGGAGGATATTCATGGCTTTGAGGCACGATGTTTTCAACTTCTGAATATGGGCTTTAAAATTTAACTTTTGGTCAAAGGTAACACCCAAAAAATTGGCTTCTGTGACAGCAGGAATTTTGAGCCTTATCTATGAAAATTTTTCTGGTGGTGGAAAAAGTTGTCTGAAATTGTGAAAGTGGATGCACTCTGTTTTAACTGATGAAAACTTGAACCCATTTTCGACTGCCCACTGTTGGATTTTATAACACACAACTGGAGTTGGCGCTGTACACCAGCAAATGATTTCCCAGATGCATAAAGGGCGAAATCATCAACAAAAAAAGAGAGCAGTCTGAACCTTGGTTGACAAAATTGACAATTTCGTTTATTTTTATACTAAACAGGGCTGGAGAAAGGATACTACCCTGTGGAACACCCATTTCCTGCTTATGAATTTCTGATAATGTTCCCCACACGGACCTGGAAGGATCTGTCTGCCAAAAACTGTTGTATGAACACTGGGAGATTGCCACGGAAACCCATCCGATGGAGGTCTGACAGGATTCCATACTTCCACGTCGTGTCATAGGCCTTCTCTATCGAAAAAAATGGCAACAACATGCTTTTTCTCTAAAAAAGAGTTTCGAATGGTGGTTTCCCAATCTGATTAAATGGTCCATGGTAGAGTGATGCTTTCTAAAACCACACTGTTCCATGGCTAAAAGCCCATCAGTTTCCAATTTCCACATGAGCCTACCATTTACCATTTTTTCCATCACCTTACAAACACAGCTCGTTAAGGCTATTGGACGATAGTTGGTTGGGTTGAATGATCCTTCCCTGGCTTCGGAATGGGAACAATTACGGCCCTTTCCATGAAGCTGGGAAAGACCCAGACGTCCAGACATGGTTATAAATTTGAAGCAGAATGTTAAGACCTGAGTCAGGAAGGTGTTTTAAGAGTTGATAATGTATTTCATCAAGACCAGGAGCAGAATCGTGACACGCCTGCAAGGCAGACTTCAGTTCATTTAGATTAAAGGGCAAGTTGTAGTCTTCTTGATTGGGTGAGGTAAAGTCAAGCTTCTTTTTTCTGCTTGCGTTTTGATCTTTAAAAAAGGCGGCAGATTTTTTACTAGAGGAGGAGTTGTTTCTATGGTGGAAGCTAGCAAGTTAGCCACAGCTTGTTTGTCAGTGATGAGTGTATCATCAAGTTTTAAATGGTGGATGAAGGGCAGCTGTTCTTGCCCCTAATTTTTTTAACAACTCTCCAGATTTTTTTCTTGGAAATGTTTGATGTAAGCGAAGAGCAGAAATTTCTCCAAGATACTCGTCTACTTCCTCCTACAAAAACAAACCTCGCCTTTGCTTTTTTCCTCTCGATAAGACTGAACATTCGGGGCCACAGGATGCTGAAAAAAACTAAACGTTGGGCCCTCTTGCGAACGTTGCAAGCATTCTTACAATCCTGTGTACCATGGCGTACCAGGTAGTTGTGGACCTGGTTTTGTGAGTGGGATGGTATCTCTCGCACATGATAACAAAATATTTGTAAAGGACTCCGCTGGGTCTTCTGATCGGAAAACGATTTCAGCATCTAGCTTATCAGTTATGGCTGAATGAAAGAAATCCCAATTAGCCCTTTTAAAGCAAAAATACTGAGGAAACGAAACAGGTTCCTTCAAAATTGGAGAAAGTATTACAGGGAAATGGTCGCTCCCGTGCAGATCATCGTGAACTGACCAATCATAGTCTAGAACTAAATGAAGGATCGCACACTGACAAATCCAAACACGAAAGGGTACCATTTGAAGAGTGCATGTATGTTGGTGATTGTCATTTAGACAACACAAGTCCAGTTCATTAAAGACCTCTTCCAGCATGAGACCCCGAGGTGAGGAATGTGAGCTACCCAAAGGGGGGAATGCCCGTTGAAGTCTCCCAAAATGAAAAAAGGGACGCGGAAGCTGATCTATTAGATCAATGACTTGTTGCTTGGATATTGTACCAGAAGGAGGACAATAAATTGAACAGACAGTTATTGTTTTATTGAAAGTAATCCTGGCCGCAACAGCTTGTAATGGGGTATTTAAGTTAACTTGGCTGAATAATAAAGATCGGTGAATAAGAAGGGAAACACACCCCCAGTGACACCATGGCCAGTATCTGTAGGTAAAGCAGGGAAAACCTACTGAACTAAAGCCCCCAAATGAAAAATGTTTTCCTGGTCTCAACAATGTTCCTGCAGCGCAACAACACTAGGTTTGAGGCCAGAACACAACCGCTGGAGTTCCTCATACTGGGCATTAATGCCTCTTATATTCCACTGAATAAGGGCCATGACAATAAAAAAAGAAAAAAAGAAAATTACTCCATCTCATTGTCCTCATCACCTTCTATCTCCAAAGGAGAAAAAAACGATTGGAAGAAGGCGATGGAGATACCACCTTCCTGGCTGACAAAGGACGATACTTATTTCCACCCCCAGATGGACGAGGTGGAAGAGGAGGCTTCATCAGAGGTCGACTTTTGGAGTGTTCCCCAGACAAAAAGACTACCTGTGCAGCCTTCCCAGAGGATCTGGGGTTGGAGGAAGGGGGCTCAGACCCTCGAGGAGTCCGGGGGGAGGTGGATATTGAGCCTCCACCCAAGGCACTGTTTGCATTTTTGTTTTCTTTTTCCACTTTCTTTCTGTGCACGTTGAGGCGTCTGTCGATCATGATGCTGAGAGCCAGCCTGAAGTTGAACAGTCTCAGTCTGAACACCAACACTGACCATGCTCCCCTTGGCGACATCAGCATATGACTTGCTGAGGGAGGACTGTCTCTTCTCCACAAGTTTTCGTGCCTCAAAGAACGAGATTCGATTCTCTGTGCGTACCTTGTGGATCTCAGACTCGGTGCGCCAAACTGGACAGTCCTTCGAGAAGGCAGGATGGTTGCCTTTACAGTTGATGCAACAGGGCGGACAATCACACGGACCTTCATGCACCGGTTCTGAGCACTTGCCACATGCCTCCTGTTCTGTACACCGGTCCTTAATGTGTCCATACTTCTGACATTTGAAGCATTGCAAAGGAATGTACGTGGCGACGGGAACCCTCAAATATCCGACATTCACAAACACAGGGAGAATTGGCGTGCAGAAAGTTAGGAAAAAAGTATCTGTTGGCACACGGTCTTGGTCTCTTCGTGCTAAAACCCGGTGGACGTGGGTCACACCCTGGGAAGCCAGTTCTGTCTTTATCTCTAACTCTGAAACACCTCTCAAATCACGGCACCTGATGACGCCCTTGCTGGAATTCAATGTCTTGTGAGGTGTCACTCTGATTGGCCTGTCAATCAATGTCGTCGACTTGAGAAGCAACTCAGAATGCTTTTGCTATGCACATTCTATCAAAAAAGAACCGTTTCTCAGCCGTTTCATCGATTTGGGTACGCCGGAGAGTCCTTCTACTCCTCTCGAAATTGCGAAAGGACTCAATCCATTCACTCCACAGAGTGGGCGAGTTTCGTCTACGCCTTCCATCACCAACCAACAAGGCCAAAATCCTGATACTGTCCTTATCTCATCATCCGAGTCCGTGTCCAAGTTTGAATCTGAGGAACAGTTTCTCTTCCTTTTTTGTTGGGAGTGAGCCATGGTTTGAGTTTGTATAGTTCATCCCTGCCTACCCACCCACCATGGAGTCCAACAAGGGGCCAGGGTCAAGGGGGAAACCAACTCTTGACCCCTTCCAGGTTTCAGCAGGGATCTACACCAGATAGAACGTAACTAACCTATTCCACCAAGATCATGACACACCGCCGGGGACAGACGGTGAACACTTACAAGGTTTCCAAGGCCAGCCAAGAACTACCCAGTTGACCCAACCTCACGTAGAGGCAGCCGATTGACATACACGGGCCAATGCATGCCACCAGTCTTAGAGGAGGTTCGAGCCAAAGTGATGTGTTGAGAACAGGAGGCTCTCTCAATCACCAGGATCTCATTCCCCCCCACTTACAGGATGCACCGCACGGCAAACACGGGTGGGTCTGAAGAAGACCGCAGAGAAAAGGAGAAGTGTTCCAAAGAAGGCTTGTAGGTATAGATTAAAGTACAGATTAAAGAGCCGGGTAGGTAGAAACTAGACGAAACAGAGGCTGCAGTTTTCTGTGGGGAGACTTTATGGGGGAAAAAGAGATAGTAAAAGACACAGTAGGCAGAAAAAAAGGAAAGATAAGAAAAAGGGGTGGGCTCAGGTTAGTCGAGAAACACCCCCCGCCACGAGAAGGCCGCCCAGGGGGGCAAGAGAGAGAGAGAGAGAGAGAGAGAGAGAGAGAGAGAGAGAGAGAGAGAGAGAGAGGTATATAGATAAACAGATGGGTAGGCAGGTAGATGGATAGACAGACAGATATTACCAGTACCAGGAAAGTATTATCGCAGTAGGCCGTACCAGTACTAGCCTAAGTACCTTCTAAAGAGATGAAGGAATAGACAAATAGATACGTACATAGATGGTTAGATAAATACATAGATAGACAGACAGATGGATAGGTGGGTAAATAGATGGATAGATATTACCAGTAACAGATAAATATTACGCAGTATCAGAATTATGTGCCTACTAAAGAGACGAAGGCATACGTAAAGAGAGACAGACAGACAGACAGACAGACAGACAAGACAGAGATTACCAAAACCAGATAAATATTACTGCATTACCCATACTATGTACCTCCTAAAGAGACGAAGGAATAGAGATAGATAGATAGATAGATAGATAGATAGATAGATAGATAGATAGACAGACAGACAGATAGATATGTAGATACATAGATAGATGGATAGATATGTAGATAGATAGAGGTAGGTAGGTAGCTAGATATGTAGATAGATAGACAGGTAAATAGGTAGATACATACATACATGCATGTATTCATACAAGACAGGTAAATAGGTAGATACATACATACATGCATGCATTCATACATAGACATACATATATACACATACACACACACACACACGCACATACACAGGGCCTACATACATACATAGATACATACATATCCACGGTGCCGCCACTTCACCAAAACATCACCGTCGAAATACACACTGCAGCGGTCATGAAATCTTGTTTGCGTAAACGCACGCACGCATGCACACACACACACACACACACACACACACACACACACACACACACACACAGGGAGGCAGAGAGAAAAGGGAGTAGTGGTGAAGGAGGGGAGCGAGGCGGAGGAGCAACAGGGAAACTGAGAGCGACAGATCTTTCCAATATTACCTGTATGCAGCCGTGGTGCGAATGAATAACATGATACTACATGACAGCGATGAATAACGATACAGAACCTTTGATCAAGAGTCTGGGCTTAAGCAAGGATGTAACAAACATGTACAACTACAGACAGCGATACAATTTTGCAACAAAGGGACAAAGTGCGTAACTGGGTGATCAAGATAATGACTCTCAGATGCATAGCTCAGACCAGCTAGTTATATAAACCTACGAACAGGGAAAACAAAAACAAACCAAGCAAAAACCAAAACAGAACACAACAAAACCTGTTTGTGTACTACTGTTGTACTAGTTTACAAACAATTGGAGACAGGCAAATGCTGTGACGATGATGAACTCATATTATTTCCAGAGCCAGGAACATGGATGCTGTATTCTGTGGAGTGTAAGGGTGGGCGAAGAAGAATAACGGCAGTCCTTTTCCACTCACACGCTGGTTCCTGGCCAAGACCGTATAAAGGGAGACGACACAGAAATATATTATAGACTGACAAACTGACAGATGGAGAGACAGATAGATAGACATATAGATTCTTAATTGTAGATACATACATACATGCTTACACACACACACACACACACATGCATACATACATACATATATACATACATAGACAGACAGACAGATAAACATATACGCTTGTACATAGAAAAAAACTATTCGGTGGGTGCTTTCACAAAAGTGACTGTAAATTCGTAGTTAATTTTACAACAAAATTATGCGTTTACGGACTCCTCTTGGGCGCTTACGTCCCAGGAAGGAGGAAAGGAGACTGTGTGTGTGTGTGTGTGTGTGTGTGTGTGTGCGGTGTGTGTGTGTGTGTGTGCGCGCGCGCGCGTGTGCCTGTGTGTGTGTGTGTGTGTGTGTGTGTGTGTGTGTGTGTGTGCATCGTGAGTGTGCGTGTATGCATGCGCGTGTAGATTTGACAGCAATTGTGAGCAATTCTCTGTGTGTGTGTGTGTGTGTGTGTGTGTGTGTGTGCGCGCGCGCGCGCGCGCGCGCGCGAACGCATGCGTGTATGTGCGTGCGTGCGTGCGTGTGTCTGTCTGTCTGCCTGTGTAAAAGGCGTTTGTGCATACAAGCATGCATGCGTGTGTATGTACGTGCTTGTGACGAGCGTGCGTGCGTGTGCGTGTGGTAGCTTGGCCAGTAAATGTCATTTCTTCAAGTTTATGATGCTGCAGTTCATGGCATTTAAGACAGCAACACACATGCATCTCGGTTAATGCTGGTTTAGGGGAACAAATGAATTATTTCACTTCGCATTTACTGCTTTACACACACACACACACACACACACACACTCCCCAAAGAAAGCTTTTTGACCATCCTGCTCTATGATCAGCAAGTCACAGACCATCCCTGTAGGAAGCCTCAAACAGGCGCCAAAATGGGATGTGGAATGGACTGGAACGGAATGTGGACACTCCATCCCACATCCATTTTGTGCATAATCTGAGGAGGCAAGCGATTGTTCGTTCTTCGTTTTCCTGGTCTTGAATGTTGTTGGTGTTGCCCGAAGAAGACCAAGCAGGTCGACATCCATTGTTTTGTCTTGTAGTTTGTCTCTTTCACTTGGCGGAATAGTAATTTTCAATTTTTTTTCGCCTGCAGACACCTCACTTTGAAACTATCTCTGCATGCCTATAGCGTGCAAATCAGCCTAAATGCGTGCAAATCAGCAAATCAGTGCCAGTCCCTATTTCTTTTACGGTCATATATTTTTTTTTTTTTTTTTTTTATTTATTTATTTTATTTTATTTTTTTTATTGCTGTTCCATCTTCTGCGCCACCTCAGTGGCAGTGTACCCACGCCGCTCCTTCCGAATCCCCGACCACAGCCATCGGCCTGGCCTGCCGCAGCCCTGGCATCGGGAATCTACAGGGAGCAGCCCATGTCATGATAAGATAAGATAATGTTGCTTATAGCCCCGCCGACCAGCGCATGTCATCAGGCAACCTGCCGGAGGAGACACTGCACTGCTGCCAAGTCACTTCGGTGATGTTCAGTGACGCCTGTTCTGATCCAACATACGCAGGACACCACCTACTAAACCCCCTGCTGGCGACAAAAATCGCTTTGTCGCGTAGCCGGCGTGAGTGAACTCTCCCTCCGAAGGGCGCCACCACGGGATTTCAGTTTGCTATCGATCTTTGCACCCCTCTTGCAAAGTCTGACCACACCTGAGCTTACCGTTTCAGTTTGGTGCGAGGGTTTGGGAAATCTGCTCCTTTACAGCATTCTCGGCATATCTTGAACGCTGACATGGCTGGAAACCTAGATAATCTTTACACAGGTCAATGAATCTTGAGTCATATAAAGCTGAAAAGTGCCTCAAGCTTGAAAGTGCGTCTAGGTTTGATTTTTGTTTTTAACCGGGATACACGATGAGTCTGAATGATGATGGTGCAGTGTTGCGTGTCATGGATTCAAATACACTTGGGAGGTGTGTGTGTGTGTGTGTGTGTGTGTGTGTGTGTGTGTGTGTGGTGACCAACTTTTACGTAGAATTTTTCCCTGCCAAAAGTTCAAATGAGAAGACTGCAATCAAAATCAAGCTTCATCCTCTTCATGAATGCATTTTGAAATAGCTGCTCATATTTCCTACCCCAAACTGCAGGTGTTTTTATCTCTGCGGCTTGATCAACACAAGATGTTACGAAAGGAAGTGGAGGGGACAGCTTCTTTGACCATCACACACACACACACACACACACACACACACACACACACACACAGATAGAGACAGACAGACAGACAGAAAGAGACGGAGACGGAGAAGAGACAGAGAGGAGAGACAGAGACAGAGAGACAGACAGACTGAGAGGGAGAGGGACAGAGGGAAAGAGAGAAAGGGAGGGAGGGAGAGAGACCAAAACACCTTTGTTCAACAACTTTATTGAGAACTTCACACATTTATCACTTTGCCATCCCTTCACACTCATCAATGACATGTACAACTGAACGTTTTGCCATGACGTCATTTCAAATTTCAAAAAACATTTTCAAACTCGGATACCTGCTTGCACATTAGCAACACACCTGCATACATGTACAAACATATCATTACATGCATACGTAGAAAACACATTCACACATGATTACAACATGAAACTTATTTAACCTGCCTATATTCAAAGAAACCAAAAGCGATAAGCTTGACAGTTGTATGGTCGTCCTTGTTATTTGTTGTAAGCAGGTTATCTTTATTACCCTCTTTTTTTTTTCAAAACTGAAAAATTCTTTGGAAAAGGGTTTTTTTTTTTTCTTAACTGTTCTTTTCAGACAGCTCAGGAAGCAGCACATCCATCAATCAACCCTGGATCCAGACCTCCATCGTTCTTCTCTACAGGCCAGCAGTCTCTCCAAGCTTGCCTGCCTCTGTCTGAGGTGACATGGAATCCTACAACAATTGTTTGGTGTCAGGAGTTTAGGAATTTATCTAGGGAAGGAGATCACCCACCCCACCCCACTCCACCCCCCAACCCCACCCCCCCGCACGTCATCCTCCATCCACCTTCACCTCCTCCTCCTCTCTCTTAGCCTCGCCCTCTCCTTTTCTATGCCTTGTTCTCCCTTGTATGCCCAGCACAGACAACAGAGTCAGGTAAGGCAATGTTGCTTACAGGTAATGTAATGTTGCTTACAACCCAGCCGACCACAAAGGGCCATATCAGGGCTGCAACACCGCCAGTTGGTCCCAATTTGGATGGTTGTGCAGGTTTGGAAGTCCAAAAAGAACAATAAAAAAAAAAAATGAATCCAGCTGAAGTTCATGTGAGACAGCTTTTTGAAGAGTCTGTCAGAACCATTCCTGACAAGAAAACTGGTCAGCAGCAAAACTGGTAAAGCAGCTGCAGTTCTGCAGAGACCAATCAGCGAACTCTATCAAGAGTTCCACACCAGTGGTCAGCAGATCAGCTTTTCGAAATTCGCCAAATGCTGTCCAGCAAATGTCCGGCTTATGGTACAGGCAAAATTTTAGGCAGTCTATGCGAGTACTGCACAAATGCAAAGCTTAAACTGGCCACCCTAAATGCGGTTGCAGCTGTCCACGATAAAAACTGCTGGATCCGGCATGAGCGGCATGCTGTTGCACTTGTTAACATGCGACCCAAAGAACAAAGCATGGTGTTATGGCGAATGTGGTGACTGCGGCTTGCAAAAAAGTTCAACAACTATGTTGGCCCACTTCTAAATCATGCTGGAGAACTGACTTGGCACTGCTGGGAATCGCAAACTGTTCTCTCCCATGGTAAGCGTGTTAATCACAAATTTCTTGCTACCAAGAAGGGGGATATCCAGCAGCTTGCTGGTGATCTCCAACAGGAGCTGACATTCTTGGCCCAGCATCTTTTCCGGGCAGACTGGCAGCTCCGACACTTTTCAGAGATGAGAAAGATCACTCCATTTCCATCTGAGACTGTCTGTATGGTGCTGGATTTTGCAGAAAACTTTGCGTGCACCTGCCAGGATAAGATAAGATAATGTTGCTTATAGCCCAGCCGACAGCAAAGGGCCATATCAGGGCTGTCACCACGTTAAAATCAACTCGCAAGTCATTCATTCACACAATTCTTTAAAATACAACATCTAAAAAAAACTCAACCAAAAGTTTGTTAAAAATCTTTCCACTGTAAAATCTCAGATCCGATGAAAAATGTAACCTCTTTCAAGAACTCAAAGATCGCGTCAGGCAGAACATCTCTAAACAAGGTTTTCATGGTATCTGCTGTAAAATGTTTATATCTCACATCGTTCAAGTCCCAACACTCTAAAAGAATATGTTTCACTGTGAGTGGCATGACATGGAATGCACCACGGAGCTTCTTCACTCTTTAAAAGGTACCTACCAGGAGGAGATCCAAGCAGCTCACTGACACCACGAGCAAGCGACTCTTCATCCAATAGTCTCATACTACAGGTGCCTAGGGTGTCGTGAAACCACTACAGAGTCAATGGTTTTCATCTCACCTGACTAGAAGCATGACCACCATGCTGTACAGGCCTTCACCCTCAAGGCATTGTCCCATCTCAGGGAAACACGAGGGCTGACCATCTCCCACACAGTGCAATGGACCGATGGCTGTGCTTCCCAGTACAAAAGTATGGGTCCATTTGCTGACATTGCTTCTTCTCTCGCGCTGACTTTGATGCCACCTTAGAAAGAAATTCTTTTGGTTCTCGTCATGGCAAGAGTCCCTCCGATGCAGAGAGTGCTGTGGTGAAGCACCATGCCTCTTCTGCTGTGGTGTCCAGAAAGGCCATCATAGCCAATGCCTGGGACATGCTCCAATATTGTCAGAGTTCACCTCTGAACAAGCAGCCACCAGGAGATGGATGTTCCCATTTCCTGCACTCTTTCTTCTGGGTTGGAGAGTACGATATCCAGAGACATCGCCCACAGAGAGATGTCAAGACAGTGGCAGGAACAAGTTCATTCCACTCTGTGAGGCGCACTGAGCAGAACGCAATCCACAGCCGCCATCTCACATGCTTGTGTATGCCATGCCAAAACAGGACTAAGCCACTGTCTTGAAAAACAAGCCATGGGTTCCTGGGTACATCATGATGTCATGTATTGCACATAACTGTACAAGAAAAAACATTGTAATGCAATTTTTCATCAGAGTAACATGACATCACTTCACTTCACACACACACACACACACACACACACACACGAAAGAGGTGTTTCTCATTTTCAGGATGTATTTTCAGTGATCCAGACTCAGCAAACAACATATCCTTCATGAGGAGGCCACAACGTGTGCGACTTCATCAGAAGTTTCAGCCACACTCCCTCATCATGACCCAGAAATTTTCAGTTACTGAAAAAACTCAGCTTGTGAAAATCAGGTAATTGCTTGTTTCCTTGCATCTCATTGGAGAATCTAATTACTTCATAATCACAATTCACAAGTCGTTAAATAAAACTGAAAAAAAAAAAAAAAAAAAAAAAAAAAAAAAGACCCATCTGAAAGCTGAAACGATGTTTCTAAATTTCATGACAATGCACTGACTGTACGTATGCCATTCATTTTTACTATATGATTTTGTGCTGTAAAGAAAGTTACCCCAACAAATACCTTGACCTGAAAAGTCCGTAAGGTTCAATCAAATACAGCCAAAGTGCTGAAACACTGTAATGCTTCAGTGAGCTGTTGAAGAATGGTCACCCAGTCACTGGACTGACTGACCAATGACTATCAGACAGCCAGACCACTGACAGACCATGGGACTGATACACGTCATGGTGCTGACGTAATTTTTCAAGATCTTTATGGAGATGCCACCACTTGGGGCTACATGCAGAACAGACTGACCAATGCCCCCTCTCCTTCAAGGGTCCATTTGCTGACATTGCTTCTTCTCTTGCTGACTTTGATGCCACCTGAAAGAAATTTCTTTGGTTCTCGTCATGGCAAGAGTCCCTCCGATGGAGAGAGTGCTGTGGTGAAGCACCATGCATCTTCTGCTGAGGTGTCCAAAAAGGCCATCATAGCCAATGCCTGGGACATGCTCCAATATTGTCAGAGTTCATCTTTGAACAAACAGCCACCAGAAGATGGATGTTCCCAACTGCAGAACAGACAGACCATTGTCCCTCTCCTTAACAGGATTTCAACACATTTCTGCAGTCTGTGGGAGAACTGTCATCCAGTTGCCATTCAATCAACAGTTCATGCGGTTATCTCCCAGCTAACCACAAGAGAGAGAGAGAGAGAGAGAGAGAGAGAGAGAGAGAGAGAGAATGTTGACTTGATTATAGCCCAGCCGACCACAAAGGGCCATATCAGGGCTATAATTCTGAGCAGACACTCTGCAGTGTTGACACATTACATTGCTTCTGTGGGCTGTGGGCAACGGTTAGGATAAGATAATGTTGCTTATAGCCCAGCCGACCGCAAAGGGCCATATCAGGGCTGTCACCACGTTAAAATCAACTCACAGGTCATTCATCCACACAATGCTTTAAAAGAGTGGGCAACGGTTTACACTGACACAGCCAAAATGCTGGCAAGTCATGGTGCCAATGTAGCGCATGATCCTTATGCAGGCTGTAAAGAAGGTACCCTGACACATTCCAAGATCTGAATGGTCAGTGAGGTTCAATCCAATACAGCCAAAGTACTGAAACATCGTAGTGCTTCAATGAGCTGTGAAAGAACGGTCATCAAGTCAATTAACTGACTGACCAATGACTATCAGACAGCCAGACCACTGACAGACCATGGGACTGATACACGTCATGGTGCTGACGTAATTTTTCAAGATCTTTACAGGGATGCCACCTCTTGGGGCTACATGCAGAACAGACTGACCAATGCCCCCTCTCCTTCATGGGGATTTCAACACGTTTCTGCGGTCTGTGGATAAGATAGATAAGATAATGTTGCTCAGAGCCCAGCCAACCGCAAAGGGCCACATCAGGGTGTCACCATGTTAAAATCAACCCACCAGTCATTTTTAAAAAAAAAAGAGAAAAAAAAAATTTCACACATCTCTTTAAATATCTTCTAGAAACGCACCAGAAACTTCGTTAAAAAATCTTTCTTCCATAAAATCTTAAATCAGATGAAAAATGTTAATCTCTCTCAAAACCCCAAAGATCACGTCAGGTGGGACATCTCTGAAGCAAAAAAAAAAAAAAAAAAAAAAAAAAAAAAATCCCGACTTGCAGCAGCAAGAAATACTGACATCCGAGAATAAAATGAGTCCACTACAAAAAAAAAAAAATACTAATAATGAAATGCTTGATCGCCCTGAGTCTTATGCCATAACGAAAGTTCAAAGCAATGCCATCTGTGGCTGTTATGTTATGATGCAGCCCTTCCGCACACATTTATCAGATAAGTATGGTAAATGTTGCTTGCAGCCCAGCCGACCGCAAACGGCCATATCAGGGCCATCACTGCACTAAAGTCATTCACCAATCATCACAAAAAAAAACAACAAAAAAACATTCACACAACTGTTTAAAATGCATTAGTGGCGAGCAAATAAAATGTAAATAACTGCCATTTTTCTTGTGTGTAATGCATATGCGCCGTCTTTTGGGGGGGAAGTACGATGTCTTGCAAGTCACGAATCGTAAATTAGAGCAAGACATTTGAGGTCAGGACACTTGATGGGACTGGTACCTTTTCATGGTATGGGCATTACTGACACCATGATCCCTGGTACAAGACAAAGCAAAGCTGTCCGTCGTGATGTGAACATCTCGCCAGAAAAAAATTTCAGCAACTGGCAAAATTCCCATTCGCTATTTTGAAGCCTCTGCACCTAATCTGTCATTGGCATATGAAGTATTACAAGACTTCGGTATTGATGTCAGAACCAGGCAACTGGATCTTCTGTGAGGTAAAGTAATGTTGCTTATAGGCCAGCCAACCTCAAAGGGCCATATCAGGGCTGTCACCATGTTAAAAACAACTCACTAAAAAAAAAAAAAGAAAAGAAAAAAAAAGAACTTTCACACATCTCTTGGAAATTTCCTGGCCTCTCCGTTCCCCATGTCCAGGATGGTCTGGGATGATGCAAGCTGTAAGCAACGGAAACTATCCTGGTCACAGCAGCTTCATATTTCTCCCCATTATAGACATAAGATAAGATGATGTTGCTTACAGCCCAGCCCACCGCAAAGGGCCATATCAGGGCTGTCACCACGTTAAAATCAACTCACAAGTCATTCATTCACACAATTCTTTAAAATACATCGTCTAAAAACTCATCCAAAAGTTCGTTTGAAATCTTTCCACTGTAAACTTTCAGATCCCCATTATAGACATGGACTCAACAAATATATGAGCGGCATATTCTCCACACTGCACTTTGTCTCATCACTGGCTGGCTAGCTTTTACAACTGCGCACCAGTTCTGACCTTCGACCAACCACTCTGGTGGAAATCAACAATAATCACTGATCATGAGCCAGCTAGCAGCGCACTGCATTCCATCGTCCTTCGCCTGAGAGGATTCCACTGCGAAATGAGTTACCTTGGTTTTACTCGAAAACTCATGGCAGGATCTGGGCTTGAGCAAGTTTTGGAAGTGGCGTATGCTCAAAACTCGGTCATCCACATGCTAAGAGGCAAGTCTGTTTCAAGAGCTGTCCATGGACATTTCCACACAGATGCTGTCCTCAACGCACTGATTCAATCTAGAACCTTCAACATACCTTTGAACACACTCAGTGTTGGCAGCACTGAAGACACAAACATTGGACAAATACCTTCATTGGCATATACCACTCCATGTCGATGACTCACCACAGGAACAAAGGTGAGGTAATGTTGCTTATAGCCCAGCCGACTGCAAAGGGCCATATCAGGGCTGTCACCACAGGAACAAAAAGATGAAGAACTGCAAACAATGGAAGGACCCAGTAGCAGCATTTCAGAGTACCAAAACCTTCATAGTGTCTTGTCTTTGTATGACCGTGTCACCACGAAGGAGCGCACTGCAGGAGTTTGATGAAAAAGAAAGTGCTGACATAAAAGCAGTGGAAAGCAAACTTCTTGATACAAAAGCTGACCCTGAAGGGAGCCGCTGTCCTGCCTTTGGTTTCAGTATATGCATATGATCGACATTCTCTGGCAGTTTCTGAAGGCAGAAAAGACAGGCAAATGGATGCTGCATTGCCATGTCTTAGAAAGAACCAACTGTAAAATTCACAGGAGACATGCTTTTAACCTCAAGAAAAGAAGTTTTCCTCTCCAATCCAATCAACAAGCAAAAATTCAATCGATTTCCTTTCAGAGGCACTGACCTCCTGTGATGTCCATGTCCTGCACGCAAAGTGTGATGCTGACAACCTCATAGTCAAAAACTGCTCTTGAACCTGTGGCTTCTTACAAGACGACAGTTGTGAGGGAAGATACAGATCTACTGGTGCCCCTTCTCCACCACTGAAACCAGAACTCAAAGCCCATCAAGAAACATGGATGGAACACCCGTGGCCGCAGAAAGTCTTGGACGAGAGATGTACGATCTCCTACCATTTGTCCACGCCCTAAATGGTTTGTGACACAACATCATGACTATCTGGAGTTGGAAAAGGCATTCCACTCAAAGAACTGTTTGACTCCAGATTCAAGACACAAGCACACATCTTTTGTAGACCAGGGATGCCACAAACTGACATCATCTCAGCAGAGGAAAAGGCCCTGGCGTGCCTTTACAATGGCCGTATCAAAGATACTTAGATGAACTTTGCCACCAACACTTCCCCAAGGTCTCTTCCTGTGCCACCTCTGTGCAGATCCAAAGTCTCCCTCCTACCAGTGCCTCAGCTAAATACCACAGTTTTTGTGTATACCTCCAGGTTCAGGTAAATTTTACTGTTCTGCGTCCGTATTTTAAAGTGTGTGTGGTGTGTGTGGTGTGTGTGTGTGTGTGTGTGTGGTGTGTGTGCGCTGCGCGCGCGGCGCACACGCGCGCGAGTGATTCCATTAAAGAAACCTGCATAACTGGAATAAAACATATGGTATATAGTGTACTTGTGATCTTAAAAAATGCCAGAACTGTTCTAAGTAAACAACATTTATTCATTCAAATGCATTACTTACGAAAAGTAACGTAAGGTTATGATGATGCTTGACTTCAGGAATGGATCAACCCTTCATCGGATTTGGAACCAGAGCATTGGGGATGGGAGCTCATATCTGGAGAATGGAACCATGGCACATGATCTTCCTGCCCCAGAGATAAGATAAGATGATGTTGCTTATAGCCCCGCCGACCGCAAAGGGCCGTATCAGGGCTGTCACCACGTTAAAATCAAACTCACAAGCTTTCTTTCACACAATTCTTTAAAATACATATTCTCAAAAGCCATCCAAAAGTTTGTTTAAAATCTTCCCACTGCAAAATCTCAGACCCGATGAAAAATGTTAATCTCTTTCAAGAACTCAAAGATTGCGTCAGGCAGAACATCTCTGAACAAGGTTTTCGTGGAATCTGCTGTAAAATTTTTGCGTCTCACATAATGAAAGTCCCAACACTCTAAAAGAGTATGTTTCATTGTGAGTGGAACATGACAGGGAATGCGCCACGGAGTTTCTTCACTCTTTAAAAGGTATGAATGGGTAAATTACGAACTGCCGTTGTGCAGCCGGCACAGAACTGTTTCCCTGCCCCAGAGGATCTACTGAAAGTCATCAGGTGCAACTGTATGAAGGACTGCAGCTCAAAGAGATGCACTTGCAGAAGACATGGTCTACAATGTTCTGTTGCCTGTGGACAGTGCAAAGGCTTGAGCTGTTCAAATTCCCCCACACTACAAGAAGTGGATGAACTTGACTTCCCAGAACTGTAACTTGACTTCCCAAACTGTCTGCTTTAGACTTATTCTTCAGAGGATGTTGATAATTAACGGTTTTTTGTGTATATGGACACGTGCCGCTCCAGCTGAAATGTACAGTTTCCAGATACACGAAGTGTGAGATTACATGGGGCCGATAGGACTTGCAAGACTAACCAAAATTGGATTATATCTGAAGGTGTTCGTTTCTTCCTGGATTTTCAAATTTTAATTGCACACACACACTCTCTCTCTCTCTCTCTCAGATTAACAGCACTGGGGCAATGCAACGGTGAGTAATCATTTGTGTTCGCGCATAATGATGCATGTGACTGCAGTTGTTCGTAAGCTGTAAAACCTAAAACCATTTCCAGGTTCACTACATTTCAAAATATTTGCTCCACCTTGCTTCTCTCTATGATTTTGTTATCTAAAACTATATCAGTAGCTCGAGATTTTTCGAATGACATGCTACATGACTATATTTTACCAATTTGCTGAGAAATGCTAAAAGTAGACTTATGATGACATCACATCCTTATGAAACGTGACCTCGCGACCTTTTGATCATTATACTTTTTGGTTTGTTAAAAGTTCACATCTACGGACAAATTCTGAGTAGATTTAATAGGTTTTAGTCATTTTATGTTGCGAGAAGAACCAAGTATTCTGTGAAGTATTGTGTAAAATTTTGTTTTATTTGCACCTGTTTGAAATTGTTTTTTCTTTTTTTTAACTTCTGACTGGAAGTACAGAGTAAGTTTCTTTGCAGAAATAATGAAAATAATTTTCACTACAAAACTTTAATCTGTTGACAGAACACTGCTAGGTAATAGTTGGTAATTGAAAAAAAATCAGCACTGATTGAAAATGATGCACATGATTTTCAGTGAGAAACAAAAGTGTGTGTGTGTGTGTGTGGTGTGTGTGTGTGTGTGTGTGTGTGTGTTGTGCGCTGCGCGGCGTTGCATTATAATCAAGGCAAGGACATGTTATTAACATGACAGTATTTTGCAGGTGCACAACAAAACGTTCCTTCGGGGTGGGGGGGTGGGGGGTGGGGGGTGGGGGGGGGGGGGGGTGGAGTTCCGGGCATGAGAGAAAAGGACCAAAAACTGAGTCCTTCAAGGTGGAGTTCGCTGAGGACCGAGGGCTTGGTTCCACCAGTAAAAAAGGAGTGGGAGGAACCAGAAAAAATACCACATGAAGCAAATTAAAAGACAGCCATAATCTGAAGACGCTGATGCTGTCAAGAAATTATTTTTTGAAACTATGCAGAAGACCATGCTGTCAGTCTTCCTGGCAGTCTACCAGGATTCAGGCCAGAAGATTTTCGCCTGCTGCCTTCTGTGCCAGCTGTCAGTCTGATAATGCAGAGCTCAAGCTGGACTGCAAGTTGCTGGTGCCTTCCGCTTCCGCCAACTGTGGCTCAAGCTGTGCCCCTTACATTGCTGTGGCTAAAACTCCATGACAGATCAGTTGTTGGAGGTGTCAGCGGAACAGTGCCTGGATTTTTCAGGGGAAATTTTTCTCTTCGTGAGGAAGGTAAGGTAAAGGTAATGTATGCTTATACTTATAGCCCAGCCGACCGCAAAGGGCCACATCAGGGGCGGTCACACACATAAAATCAACTCACCAGTCATTTAAAAAAATAAATAAATAAAAAATAAAAAAGATAAATAAAAACAAAAACTTGCACATCTCTTTAAATGACATCTTCTAGAAAACGCACCAGAAAAACATTCGTTAAAAAAAAAAATCTTTCTTCCATAAAATTCTCTCTTGAGGAAAAAAAACATGAGATTTTCTTTAAGCAACAACAGCATATGAGCCAGGTAGATGGCGAAAGCCAGCTGTATCGCCAAATGAACGCCGAGGGCAAAAGCTGTGGTTTTGCAACATGGACTGCAACAAAACCTCCACCAAACTCAGGGAATTTCACCATGCACATTATCATTTAATTTCGCCACAGCAAGCGCATTATCCCAACACGGCGGCACAACCAAGACCCGTCTACTTTCTAAACCCCTCGAAAGTGTGGCTTCTTTGCCGTCTGCTGCGAGGGCCTCCCCACAGCAGGTAAATTTACTCTCATCGAGGAAGCAGTGGAGCGCAAACAAGGGGAGCAATGCTGTCATCAGCTACCTCCGCCACTTTCAACAACCATGGCCTGGAAGAGAGGAAAGACCAGAGCTGCACTGTCACGACTGCGCAGGACCAAAATAAGAAACAAGTACATTTTATGGGACATGGCCTGGTGTATTCAGAGAGTACTCCACACCAAGGTAAATTACACCTAAGAAAATGAAAAAAAATCACTTTTTTGCTAAATACCTATACAAGAAGATGCATATTATTTTGTGGGATAAAATCTAGTTTCATCCCTACTGCAATTTCCCCCCCCCCCCCCCCCAAACTAAACAAGTACTGACATATACAGACATATATGGGATAGGTGTGAGCCACAAAATGTCAGTTTGCTTCACAAAAAAAACCACCCAGTTTCATATAATCATTTATCTGAAACAATACAACACTGTTGCGGTACTTAAGACAAGTGGAGTTATTTCCCTTGCACAACTGGCATTCCACTGTGTCGTATGTGCTGGAAAGTACTGATTTGAGTGTTAGCTAAATTTCAGGGTGTTGTTGGCTGTTCTGATTAAGCCATGCCTTCTTCACAGAAAAAGAAAGGAAAACGTTTCTTGTAAGTGTAAATTTCATGGGAACACAAAATTCACAAAGCGACAGAAAACTAGTTGATTGTCAGAGAATGTGGCAGAGGACAGAAACTGAAGAGCACAGAGGTGAAGAAGAATCAGAAGATGAATCTAAATCGAAAGTTGGTGCTTACTGCACGCCCACGTCCAACTGAGGCAGAAACTATCCAATATATACAGCATTCTCAAAGGATTTGGGTAATGAAAAAAGTGATCAAACTGATTAAGATGAGAACGACTCACAGTGGGGGACAGGGGCTTGATTCTGATCTCAAAGACACCAGGGAGTTTTGTGATGAGTTGGATGGGTACACCTAAACACTGATAGATACTGACATCCTGAATAGTAACATTATGAGTAACTTATCTTCTGCATTTAGTCACAGTACTGTTCAACGGTATGAGTATGATGCTAAAAATAGGGGTGTCTTGTAGCCTCACGGATACTTCCGAACCCCCATTGCAATTTCCCACTGGCAGTCAATGAAAAAAACTGTAAAAATCCCGATCCAGCAAAGCATGTTCTTTACGTGCCCACACTCGTAAAAACTGTAAGTGCAGGTAGTTTGTTTTTACTCTGTAATATGTTCGTTTAGTTTCAAGCATTTTGTGCCGACTGCGTGTGACGTCTTGTGGTGGTGACCTCTCTGACTGAAAAACCCTTTTGTTGTGGCCAGTCCCATGAATCTTTCCTTTAGACACTGTTCGGAGGCAAAAGAGTTCCCTTCAACAATAAAATGTAAATCAAAAACATGGGGGAGTAACAAAGGGCAGCATTTCTAAACGCGCAAAACGAGCCATGTAAAAACTCTGATAGTCATTCGAAACAGCGAATTAACTTCAACTCTCACATATGTCATGCACCTCTGAGAAAATCTTGTCCGCTCTAAAGGGGGGTCTCAAAATTCATCACCTAGCGACTAGCCCTTTACATTAAACAAAGTCCGACGTCATTCCATGACTAGCGGAAACGGCTTCTTCGTGCCCCTTGAGGTGGAGGGGGGGCCGGAGTGGTCAACACTCTAACAAAAGTAAACCTGTCAACCCCGGGGGGAAGATGGAGTTCAAACTTTGCACAAAACCTTATTCCACGACCCCCTGTATTACCGAAGAAAAAAACCCACCCTGTGGGAATCAATGAAGTTCCAAATTGCTACTTACATCAAGTAAATTATCTTGATCTCTTGCGAACTAATCCCGCCACAAAACTTGAATTACTACCCCAGGCAATGTTATTCTTCAAAAAAGTTTTACCCCCACAGAAATTGCCAAGCACTTGTCTGGAGGGTCACCTTGTTGCACAGCTTACGAGACTTGAAATTGTTGTCATATACTTTACCACTTCCCCGCAGTGTACATATTGTAGCGTGGTGCCGGTGCTACGTGGTGCGTGGGAACACCGCGAACCTATACTAGTAGCCAGGAAGCCGAATCAGGCCAAAACCGAAACGATCCACGGTAGGGTCTTAGTTCACCACCACCTGAAAACGGGTATTTTTTTAACCCGCCCCCCACCCCTTCCAAGTAGGGGACCGTAGAAAAAGATAACACTGATAATTTCCAAAAACCACCCTCAGGTAGAACCTTTTCAAAACCAACAAGGCCAATTACCGCCTACCAGCTTAAAACTGTTGGATCAAAAGCCAAAGGACCAGGGAGGGAGTCCGTTTTCTCCCTCTGCTGTAAAAAGTTCCACCACAGGGCCAGGCCAACACCCCTGGTATGACCCATTTTCAGTCCGATCAAGTTGGCAGTTTGGGCCCCACACACAAAAACTCATTTCCTAATTTCCTTTTTTAATACAAACCCCACTGGGACCTCCATCTTCCAAAACCCCCTTGTTCAACACCGCCACCTGCACTACGCTTCACCCAGGGACATCGTGAACTCATGCTCTCTGGTTCTCTATCACCATGGACGCTTCACCACCTATTTACATTCTCCTGATCCCCCGTTTCCAGCCCCTAAAAACTATTTCTTTTTCCTATTACTGTGACCTGACCAAGGTCTTCTGTATAACAGCATTAACCTATGCAAGATGGGACTGCCAAAAGCCTTGTGCTTTTTTTCTCAACTAAAGAAAAAAGAACACCCTCGGACTGCCAAAACCCATCCACTTCTTGAATCGCTCGCTGGAAAACTTGTTCTAACCAAAAACACCACTGTACCTTCCTTGGTGAACTTTCAAAGGCAAATTCCAAAGTGGTGTCGCAGGGAACCGGCAACACTGGGGCCAAACCGCGACGCATGACTTTCATGGGGCATTAACTTTGACAACAACAAAACTTCCTGCAAACAAAAAAACCATGGGTTACATCATGAAATTCTATGAATGATAAATTGCTGATGACAGAACTTGGAAGGCCACCTCCATTGGGCCATCAGGTGATATCTCCACGTCTTCATATCACAGCAGTCCAGAACCTTTCATTAAAACTATCAGTTCACCTACGGGAAAATCTGAAAAGTGCATCACTTCTCTTGACACGGAGTCGCTTGCTCCCCCCATTCCACGTGATTCAGTGGGAATCCTCCACTTCACACTCTCCTACTACCTACAAAACCCTACAGGACTCCGCACCATCTTTATCGTCTTAGACTTTTCAGAATATGTCCACCTAATTGATCCACAGTACCAAAACAAACCACGCAAAAACTAACTACCAGTTTCTGGCAGTTTACCTCCACAGACTTCTGCTCTGAAAGACAAACTCTGTCTTTGATGTAAATTGCCCTTGGAAATTGACAACACTGTTCTCGCCCTCAAATGCCAAGCCACCTGACTTTCTTTCGGACCGAACCATTTCCCCTTCTTTGATCATTGTCTCTCAGACAAGTTCAAGCCCTCATCACACAGCCCCCAAGCTCTGGAACTGAAAAAAAAAAACAAAACCCCTGGGCCAGGGAACTCAAACCACAGACAGGGAACCTGTTGGTTCAGCCTGGCTCTACCCCACCTAATTCGGTCCATACCGGATTTTGCGCAAAAGTTCCTCCAAAAAAAAAAAAAAAAACCCCAACGGGGAAACACTCCTTCAGGTATTGTTGCTCACTCGGCTAAATTTTTTTCCCACGACCACCATCTATTGCGTGTATTCACCAAGGGGAACAAGAATATATGGTGACATGCTTGTGTGTTCACAGGTCTCAGCTTGCACTGGAGTTTAATCTCTGGGTAAAGGGCACAAAAAGCCAGTGCCAATTATACGCAACTGCAAGGGAAATCTGCCCCTTGCACATCCTGTACTTGCCACTGAGCAGTGGTGAAAAGGGAACCAGGTTCAACGCATGAAACTGTCTCAAAATTTCTTTCAACCCCACTGCACCCCAAACAATAACGTGACTATAACATAATCCACGGCCATCGTTTGCCATCTAAAATTTTAAAGCCGGCGAGGCCCGGGACGCACTTTTGGGGGGACTGGGGTCAAGATCACGGGTGAAAAATACCCTTGTGACATTAAAATACAACAGGGGAACAAAACCCAGTAAGCCAAAGGCACCTTCAAACCATCTAAAGCCGCTTCCTGCACACAATGCAATGGCAAAGAGTGAACGTTGCCTGGGGGCTCATGGAAAAACCACTAAAGTGGGACTCTCGGCGGGACCATGGGGCGAAGGGGATATGGGAGTTCTCACCTGATTCAAAAAAATCTGGCACCAGGAAAAAAATCCAGTGGGAATAAGAAAAAAAGTGTACAAGCAATTCAGCTTATCTGTACTTTCCTTTTCCCAAGCCAAAACTCAGATGGATAATGGCCCTACTTTTGCCTCTTCCCTATGCTTATCTACGTACCCTGTGCATTGGTTTTGAATCTTTCAACTCCACAGTGTGCTCCATCGTGGACTTCTTACGAGCCTAGCGCCTCACTGGGATGACGTTCACTCTTGATAGTGATGACAGATAAAGATAATGTTCGCTTATAGCCCAGTCCAGTTATTCCCGCTATATAGGTTTTGCCCCCATAGCAGTGGCGGTCACCCACCTTAAACTCCAACTCACAGGTCAGTTCATTTAATCACAATTCTTTAAATAACATCGTCACTAAAAATCAACCAAAAGTTTGGTAAAAAGCTTTCCATGTAAAACCTCCAGATTCCCCGATGACAAATGGTAACCTCTTTCAAGACCTCACACGATCGCGTCAGGCGGAAATCTGACTTTGAAGTGATGGCAGAAGAGACAAAATCAGATTCTTGCTGATGCACATTTGAGCGGACACCGCGATATCTTGAGGCCGTCATCACGCTCTCAAAAAGTGGGTGGCGACAAACATGGCAGGTTAGATGAAAGTTTTCGTCGCCATGTTGATAGTGATGGGTCCGACGGTGCAGTGGTTTTTTTACAGAGATTGCGACTACGATGAAAGTGACAGACGCTACCTTTATTCAGATACAAACTGATCGCTCCCAGAGTCCCGTGGTTTTTCATGCTGATGTTTGTTTACTTCAACCCTTGAGCTGACCACAATAGACATTATGTGAGACGTGGTGTGGCTGGACCATTACAACCATCTGTTCAAGTTGGCGGGACCACCTCCTACACAAACGTGGTGCACAATCGACTTTGCAACTGCTGGTACCTACTCCAGGCACCACCATTGTGTCCCTGGATATGAAGGGGATGTCCTACCATGGCCCGGCCGGACATTATGACTTTTTCTTTTCCGGTTTGTGTAAAACCCAGACAAACCTCACCAACTACGGGCTCTCAAAGCCTCTACAACGGCTGCCTGGATGCCACACCCCCCCGTGTCCTGGTTATTGCGAGGCAGTTCAAAACTGTACCACAGGTATAAAGTGATTGTACACCCGTTGTTCCACAAAGGTTGCAAACCTACGACTGCGTGTTGACCACTCGATGTGGGCCCTCTACCTTCTGGAAAAGGCTACATTCATCCATGGCATACACTATTATTCAGCAGCAGCAGCTGCCTGGGATCTGTGCCCATTAGGTGCTTGCGTTACCACCGGAACATCCTTCGATTTTCTTGCGTAACAGCAAAGGTGGATTACTGATAGCTGTGACAGCCACTTTGCCAGCGCCGTAAGACCGAAGGCGATATTCATATGTGGACACAACAAACACCTTTTGTCATGAAGTATCAGGCATAGATTGGACAAACCTAGTGCACCTTCTACCCAACCCCCCAACCAGAGAACGCGTGACTCGTGGCTACTACAGGAAGTGACTAAGATAAGCAATGTGCTTAGTAGCCTAGCGACCGCACCAAGGGCTTTTATACCATCCAGGGCTTGCCTCACCACGTTATCAATCAAATCAACAGTCAATTTAAACAACAACATTTCCACACCTATCTTAAATGATAATTTTGACTGCACCCCACCCGAACCTCGTTTAAAACATCTTTTTCCATAACAACCACACGGCCCAAGCATCGACCATCGGCACCACATGCACCACCCCTGTGCACGGAACACCACACGCCTTCGTGTTGTCGCATTATGACAAAAAAAACGCGGCTGCACGCGACACCATTCGGATCAACATCCCGGTTAGCTACTGCCCTCATCACATTCCAAACCATTTCCACGGATTCCATCTCCAGTGGTGGAAGGAGTCATATTTACCGGATAAGCCTGGCAACCCTTGACATGCCTATGGTCTACAAAGAATGGTAGGTGGACCAGGCCATGCTTGCCCGTCAGTCCGCCAAGAACTGGTGAAGGATGATGGTGCAATCTGCGGACTAGATGAGGTGACAGCAAGGAGAGGCCTCGACCAAAGGGCGCCGCTCCATATTCAGGGACTGACAAGAACAACCTGCTAAACTCGCTCTACAGGGGCGACATTTTCTGAGAAATATGGTGGCGCGCACAGGAACACAACGATCTAACATCCATGGCACAGGATTGTGTGTGCGGAGCCAGATGAAAGGTCAATGTTCAGTTCGTGAAACAGGGCAATTCTAACCGAGCACAGCCGTCACGGCCAGACCGGAACCGAGTTCATTCACTGTGATATTGTGATCGGTTATATTGTGCCCTGTTTGGTGTGCACCTGGCTTTCAAGCCCTATATACACAAATACTGTGTCCGACTATCAGAAGAACATACCCGAAGTGAAACTATGCGGCAGTGAAGGCAGGTGTTGACAGTGATTCCTTTAGTATATCTACATGGAGAGAGTCTCCTCACCCTACCCCCTCCTCCCCCACCACCTTTACACCAACACACTGGTGTGCTGCCGGGTCAGCTACTAACAATGACACCTGCAACTTGGTCTCAACATGTTTACTCTGGAGGTCACGCCTCGCCTATTTTTGCACAAAAACACCCACCACAGAAGGAAACAAGACTGAAAGTGGCACTAAGTGTGCCCAGGGAAATGTCCAATGTGCGATGTTATTCACTCAAAAGCCTCGTTATTTTTTCTTCTATAAGACGACTCTCTTCCCCCACCCTCACTCCCCCCCACAAATGGATGTTTGTAGTGACTGATGAGAAAGCTGAAGGCCTGACCGCGTCAATCTGTATGCATCACACAGCTTGACTGATAACAGAAGATAAAACAGTTTGCTTTCTTCTTTCATGTTACTTGCAGACACACACTCTCATCATATGCATAAATCACATATCAATGCACATCATAACCACATCGCAACAATGTATTAGAGCCAAATCTTCTTCTATTCAGTGATTCCTTTACTATACCCAATATATTTGGGTGAAAAGTGTTTTTAATATGTTTATATCATGACCATTCTTTCACGCGTTACATCAGCTAATAATTACAGCAGCACAGGAGTTGAAGTAAGGACCGATAACTTTCGCGCCAACGGGTGTAAAATGGAGTGTCAACCTTTTACCACCCCCATTTATCACCCACTTTCATCATTCTTCAGGACGGGGCTTAGCTAGATGGGGGGACAGCGAAGACAGTCGACATTTTCGTTTGAACGAGCCTCCCTTAAGGGCTGGCGTTCATGGTGCAGTACGCGTCAGCCAGCAAGCGCTGAAACCTTCAGACAGATTAGAGGCCTTTCCTCAGTGTGAAGAAGGAATGCCGCCTGGGGAAGGAAAGAGGTGGCGAGCCAGCCCTCATCAAAGACATTCATGCGGCAACTCTGTGTGTTGCCAGCCATTCTGTTCTCTGCTTAGTATACTCTACAGCGTCAGTAAGACAAAACACAACGTTGAATCCATGTTTCATTTTTCCATATTTGTGTACTGCTAGTTGCATTAGAGCTTCTTCAATTTTAAGCACACGACCCATGCAACTTGCTGTTACACCATTGACTGTGCGTTATAATACTCTTAGTACCAACATTCTCCTAGTTGCAACCAACTTCTTATTACCCCTCACACTTTCACTGCCTACCCTTCAAAAACCATTTAACGTATTTTCGTTTTAGCATATAAAGTCCAGTTTATTGGTAGTCATGAAATTGCAGGCCGGTCAAACTTTCAATGTTCACATTCAGTGTTACTTTTTTTTTGTTAGTGAGGATAGTTTTAAGATTTATAGCTTGTCCTCTATCGACCTCACCTGCGATCACTAAATCGGGCCAATCATTGGTTGTGTCATGGTCACCAAGCGTTTTCTTACGTGTACGATACAACACTCGTTATAACACACTCCTTGATGGCATATTAGTTGCAAACTTCATCTTTTACAGTACTCTACCCTTTTTTTTCTTTGATACCTGTGCTTATGATTTGCACTACAGTAAAAACCTGGGATGCTAAACGTAGGGGTCCGGTCATGGACTGGCACACCGGCCATGCAAGGACATACTGTCAAAGGTCCATGGGGTCCTTACACGCAAGTTTATTGTACCACATTGTTACTAGGCATGTCTTAGGCTATACATATTACACTTATTACATACGGGTGCTCTGGTAATCGCGATTGCAATTGTTTAATTACACCCCGACACTGTATATGTCATCTTTCGCATGCAAGAATATGGTGTGTCAAATTCAGTGGTGTGAATTGAGGATTTAAAGGATGGCAATAGTCTGCAAAGAGTCATAATGGACAAAATACTAATTTTTTGTATAAAACTTTGGAGAGCACCTTTAAGTTTTCAGTCAGAAAGACAGTCAATTCAAATTGCAGTCAATGTAAAAACAGACAATACCTTAATTTCGTTTCATAGCATACTAATGATTCAGTCATGTCGATAATTTGTGTACCCCAACGAAGGGCCAGTTGCCTGTTTTATTGATTTTTTACACAAAAGGGGTCAGTAAGTCAGCTGTCTTTTATGTTAATTTTCTAAATTAATACACCGGGTGTGTTCATCGTGTTTGTTGTGTCATACGCGTTTCCAACATTCTCGGTACAGCACCATGTGCAGACCATGATGTACAGGTTTGCGTTATCAAGAA